>CM035095.1:79439127-79740080 GCA_020205505.1 Panax japonicus | reverse complement strand
AGCAACTCTACTATTATGTTAGTACTATGACGCCCCCAAATTCGGGTTACTTTTACCTCGGGTTTGGTGCTCACGATACTAACATACCCATTTATTTCATCAAAATACAACTTAAACTAGTCTTAGATTACATAATTATCTTACTTAAATTCCAGGTTCTATAGACCTTAAATGACTTAAATACCAAAAAGATTACAAAACATAATACTAAAAGTATTTATTACATCAACTACTTAAGTTCATATAAGCACAAACGCTTAATAAACATTCATTCTGTAACTTTCCTTTCCCCTTATCTTTCCCGTACATACTAGCGTTCTCGGTTTTATCTGAAACATTATATTCAACGCAAGGGTGAGCAAAAGCTTGCTCAACAAGAAAATAAACAGTTGAATATAATGGAACATAAATATTTATAATACAGAGCATATAAATCAAATAGATGTTAAACAATGCAGTTCTTTAAAATTTTGAGTCAGAAAATAAACTTTAGCATTCTGTAAGGTCAAATGCTCTGTACTAGAATTGACAGTACTAACATTGCAATCCATGGATACAAACAGTTATTGAAGTTGTTCTATATCCTAGATTATACTTTAGGGGATCAGCCTAAGTACCCTATATTGTGCATAACATAAAAGTCTAATGACACTTATAGTCCTTCGGAATCATATGTCCGGTACAATATGCCCCTATAAAAGGGTTGTTCATTCACATCATTATATATGAGTCCGCACCATAGCAAAATGGTTTTAAAAACATTGAATGAGATTTTCATGGATGAATAGTATATCTCAACAATTGTCCAGTCGAAGTAATGGCATTTTTCAAACTAACTGAATTTGAAGCATTACAGTAAGTAAGTTGAATAATTCAAAAAGATAGCTTTTGCATTAAATACTATAATATAAACCTATTTAAGAGAGAAAGGTTTCATATACTTGATAACATCTTACTATTCTCTTGAAGCTGATTGGAATAAAAAGGTTATTTAACCTCGTATTATTCATAAATAATGAGAGACGGTTCAGAATTTAGAGAACCTATCCACATCTGAATAATTCTAGAATAATAAAGAGTAAGATTTAGAAACTTGCCTCATTTATAGTCTATTGTTAAGATTTTAGCTTATTTGAAGTGTTCTCACATATTCTACACAGTTATTTATATTTACAAGCATATTAGCCACATAGTCAAGTCATATAGTTTGCAAGCTCACATATCACACAGTTTCAGTGATCATAACTATAGTTTAGATTCCTATATCTGAGATATTTTATACAATTTTCAAATGCCTCATCCATGTTTTTATAATAGCCATTTCTCTCTTTAATGGGGTTTAATATGATTATAACATGCAAACACAACATATATATAGTTTACACCCTATTAGGAATTTAACACATAAGTGTTTCATGCCTCGTTTATAGAACTTCTAGCATAATGGTGCTTTTGTAGCTTATTTTATGGTTTTGAAGGTATTTTATACTTGCATGGTCAACTTTTTGTCTATCCCATGATTTATAGCTTCATTTCCATACTAATGCATCAACTATCTTTGTTTTTCTATATTATGCCAAAACAACCTCTTTGAAGTTAAAACAATCCCAATTTGGATTAATACCTCCAATATTAGATGTCCCTCTATGCTAGCTTTATTTTAGAGTTTGTTAACTCATTTATACAACATTTGAGTATCTTATAGGTTCATTCATATCAACTAGTGTGTTAGGGCTAACATATTTTAAGCTTATACCCAAAACGTCCCTTTCTATATTCTTTAATGTTTTGGGATATTTACAACTTAGGTTGAGCAATTTATAGCTTCTATAACATTTTAATAGCTTTATTTTTGTATACAAAAGTGTTAATACTCTTGTTTTTCTATTATAGTCAAAACAGTCTCGTTATTGACTAAATGTGGGTAGCTACTTTTCTATTGCATTAATAGTATCCCTAGCCTTACTTATTTGGATTAACACCCTCCATAACTGATCATTGGCCGCAGCCAATCTTGGCTGTGGGGTCCTGTGAGGCTTGGCTAAGACTTGCAATGGCCTAATTGGCTCTGTGCCACCAAACTCAGCTCATCTGTCCCAACATCCCCTATTGAACCTAACACACTCTTTTTAGAATTAACATCCTATTTTGGCTTGATAATGCCGCAACATTAGATACCCATCTATGGTTTAGTCTTCATTATTGAATTTATAAATTCACTTATACCATACTTGAGTATATTAGAGATTTATTATGTAAGACTAATATTTCAGGCCAACATGTTCAATAACACACCAAAATAGTCCTTCGCCACGCTCTTTTCAAAATAAAAAAATATCATTTTCCCGCCATTACTCTGTGAATTATATTATGGGTCTTGCTGGGTTTGTTACTGACCTCTACATACCTACTTACTTGAGAAATTAACAACCCATTCTTTTCCTCTCATTATTTATTTCTTTAAAAGCTAAGTTGTTAAATGGCTACCATTTAGAAACCAACGAGGGTTCTATTATGGTTGTGGTAGCAGCTTTATGCTACGTGCTAATGGCTACAACTCTTGCCCCTGCTAAAAAAATATCCAGCCATTCAAGGTCACTGTTGCTGCCAAGGCAGCAGCACTACACATTTTCATGCTAAATTTCATTTATTAGCTTAGCTTACATGTTGAAATAACACCTAGCCTACACAACCCAACACATTAGCCAAAACAAGCCAATACAGTTGGTCTTGGGTGACTGTTACCTGTTGCTACAATAGTGGTTTATTGCTGCTCATTGCTGCATTTAGGCAGCAACACCTTCCTCCTTGTTTGATTATATATTCTAACTCACTAATCTAGTTTCCAATTACTTTTGGTAAATAAAAAATAGAATTCACCTATTAGAATAACCTATAAATTGCAGCAAATACTTACCCTGCAAAAGCCCAACTGCTTGCCAATACATCCGCTGTTATGGCGAACTGGAGACTGCGCATCGTTGCCAATGGCAGTAGCTCTCCCCTTTTTGCTTCCAACTTTCTAAATTTTTGTCTTCCATTTTAATTATTTTAATACGATGAACTCTTGGGGTCACTAAAGGTTATACACTCACCTATTTAGAAAAAGTACTAGCTAACTTGTCTGGACAGTTTAACCCTTCTGGTCGAGAGCTCAAAAGATCCCTAAGCCTCAACCGCACCACTAATACTGTTGTTGCAGTTAGCAGAAGCCCAACACGCATTATGCCCACTTCGTGGTTCAATTACTTCTAGCTCATCCACTGGATGGTAACCCTTTTTAAAATGGTTAAACATTACATATGAGTCTACAATTAGAAGTTATACACTCTCTTTTTTGGATTCTTTATGACGCCTAAGACAGTGATCGAGAATAACTTGACCAACTAGTTTCAATTTCTTTCTTTGGCTAGAAATTTCAATTTCGTTCCATCTTGACATACTCAAAAACTCTAATTATCATTACATATGTTATATAAACTAAGCCCCAAGCTTTTATTTTGTCAAATTTTTAGCTTTTAGCCAAAACAATTCATTTAGGACTTTTAACAAACACCTAATGTGCACAGTTTTCCAACGCCCTTTTTATAGCTATTGATTTGCTTTATGATGGGTAGGTTTTTAACCTATGATTTATCCTTATTTAGCTTGATATATTGTTAGTTTTTAAGTATTTCATGTTTCTTTTGATGGGTTTTTGTTCTTGTTACAGAATATTAAGGTGAACACATCAAAATGCTGGCATTGGGAGAAATCTTAAGCGATTTTGGACATACTGCATCACCAACGCGGGGCGCGCTGTGACTTTAAAGGAGATGGCGCGGAGCGCGCTTCATGTGGAAAAGTTACTATTATACTAGCGCCAGCCGCACCACTTTAGAGAAGGACCCTGCACGGGGCGCGCCGGTCGGGCGTGACAGTTGCTGAGTTATTTTATATTGCTAGAAATTGAGTTGTGTTGGGAGTTATGTCTTCTTTATGTAATAAGGTCATATTAGGAGTGTTTCAAGGAGGTTATTTCATATTAATTGGGACTCTTTTCTTAAAAACTTGTTGGGTACGATTAGGAGTTGGATTTTTATTAGAATTCCTTTGGGATGACTTTGATATAAATTGGGTTTAGATTTGGTGGAGCTGAATTAACTTACATCAATGAAGAGTGTGATGAACATATCTAACAATTGAATTACACTTAGAGAGCCATAACTGAGAAGACAGATCTTGGAGGAACGAAGGAAGGAAGTGATTTCACAAAGATTGTAGAATTGAAGGGCGAGAAGGGTGTTGTATTACTATTCTTCTTTAATTTCAGTTTTTGTAATTGGGATAATGTTTTCTTTCATTTATTCAGTATTTAATTCATTAATTATGAACTAAATTACTTTTTAGGCTTACAATGGATCTTTAGTGTTGAATGAAAATTATCATGCCTTGATTTGGGTTTAATAAATTATTAATTCAGTTTATCTATTGTGATTTGTATTAATTTATGAATTGCTTGATCACCAATTTTATGTGGATTTGTATGGATTCGAGAGATGATGTATGAGTCTAGACCTAGTCACAATAGCATGTGTTCTTGAATTATGTGATTTAATGGAATCTTGATTTATGTTTGGATAGAGATATACCTAGCATCACATGTAATCGGGTAAAGAACTTAGAATTTAAACTCTTTTTAATTTTAATTCACATAGAAATATAGTGAATAGTTAATTAGGGTGTTTGGCTTAATTTCATCTAATTTGAGGATTTAAGTTAATATGGTGTTAGTGCATTGAGAAATGGCTAATTCTACATAAGTGTTTTTGATTAATAAACTGAGATAGCGAATTAAAATGGAATAAGGTGTGATAATTGGAATGAGACTTGAAGTGAAGTTGAAAGCGTAATTCTCCATTATTTGCTTTAAATTACGGTTCTTAGTTGTGTTTATTGTTTGGTATTTTAAGTTTTTAGTTTTTATTAGTTATAATCATTGATTTCAATTAGTTTAATAAAATTAGGCTAATATAAAACTGGTATTTATTAGCATTAATTTCTTGTTATTCTCTGTGGGAACGATTCTTTTCTTATCATTATATTACTTCTTGACCACGTATACTTGCCTATTATGCGTAATTGGAATTCGACCAACAAGTTTTTGGCGTCGTTGTTGGAGAATAGTATTGATTTTAATATTTTTCAATATCAGTTTAATTAGTTCAGTTTTACTTAAAAAAAAATTTCTTTTTGTTTTGCTCTTTCTTGTTTCAGGTTCTTTGAGTTAGTTTATGCAAACTCAGTCTAAGAAGCCAGAATTGATTCCTTTTGAAGACGATATCGAGAAACGATTTCAAAGGCTAAATAAGTGGATTAAAGACACGAGGGAGAACTTTGAGAACTCTGATAAGGAAGAAATTATGGCTGCCGAAGATCAAAAAGTGCTAAGGGATTATGCCACTCCCAAGGTGACTGAGCTTCAGTCGAGTATCACCATGGCGGCGATTGCTGCAAACACTTCTGAGATCAAGCCTGGGACCATACAGATTATTCAGAACTCAGTAAAGTTTGGGGGATTAGCCAACGATGATCCGAATTAGCATTTGGTCAGCTTTTTGGAGATATGTGACACCTTTAGGTACAATAAGGTGTCAGATGATGCAGTCGGACTTCACTTTTTCCCGTTCAAACTACTGGACAAGGCAAAAAGTTGGTTACACTCTCTACCGCCAGGGTCGATTACTACATGGGAAGACCTTGCTCAGAAATTCTTGGCCAAAATTTTCCCACCAGCCAAGACTGCGAACATGAGAAATGAGATAACCATGTTTGAGTAACAGCATGGGGAATCATTGTATGAGGCCTGAGAGAGGTACAAGGAATTGCTCAGAAAGTGTCCACATCATGGATTACCTAAATTACTGTAGATGAACACGTTATATAGTGCGTTGAATGGGAATCTCAGGACTAGTATAGATGCAACTTCGGGTGGAGCATTTATGGCCAAGAGCTACGAGGAGGCGTATGAGCTAATAGAAATAATAGCTGCTAAAAACTACCAGTGGACCACATCGAGAATAACACAGCCTAAGGTAGTTGGGGTTTTAGAGGTAGATGGGAAAACATCATTAGCGGCTCAAATTTCAGCGTTATCAAAGAAGGTGGATGCTTTATTGGGTGCATAAACTCAGCAGATTGCATTTATTTATGAATTGTGCGTGGGGGAACATCCTACGAAACAATGTGTTATTAACCTAACATCAGTACAATTTATGGGTAGCTACAACATGATTCCACATAACATGTATCAAAATGCCTACAATCTGGAGAATAGGAATCACCGAAATTAATCGCGGATTAACAACCAGAATCAGCAGGCTCCACGACCATCTTATCCCCCGGGATTTCAGAATCAACATCAAGAAGTAGCTCTGCACCAAGAGAAAAAGACAGATTTAGAAGAGCTTTTGTTGAAGTACATATCGAGAAATGAGGCGACTATGAAATCACAAGAAGAGACAATGAAATGACAAGTAGTAGCCATTAAGAACTTAGAAAATCAGATGGGACAACTGACTTTTACATTGAATAACAGGCCTCAAAGGACATTGTCGAGTGATACAGAAAAGAATCCAAAGGGAAATCACGAGCATTGTAATGATATTACACTTAGGAATGGTAAGGATTGTGAGAATGAAGGGAATGAATTAGACCAGAAATCTAAGGAACGAGTTGTGGACAAGCTGAATTACACTGATGGTTGTGGAACATAATTGGTTTCAGTTAGTGGAGCAGCCACTACCAGCGGTGATCAACATAGTAAAAGAGTTTTATGCCAACACCATGGAACATGTTGATCACACTGTCATGGTACGGGGTAAACCGGCGTCCTTCCATTCCAATGCCATCAACGAGTACTTTGGGCTGGAAACACCGACTAACAGACGCTATGAAGATGGCTTGCCTGATTTAGATGAACTAATAGCAAGATTGTACAAATCAGGAACACAATGGGTTACCCGGGCTGGAACGGATGAAAAGATAAGTTTTCTACACTCAACGTTAAGTTGTTATGGAAATGCATGGTACGTATTCATTTGTGTTCGATTGATGGCCACATGCCATCAGAATGATGTGACCAAGGAAATGGCGTGGCTGCTATATAGGATTGTACATCACCATTTTCAGGTGAATAATTTAGTTTTGTTCTACAATGTGGATGTGGGTGAATGTATTCAAGAATCGATTGACAGGTTGCTACGAGCCGGGGAAGTACCACGGGGGGCCTTCTTCATGGATTTCTCATAACCAATTTGTGCTACAAAGTTGGAGTACAGTGGCATTCCTCCGAACCAATACAATAACCAATGGATATAATTGACCATGCTACCATTAAGAAGTACAAAGCATGAGAGGGGGCGAGATCGCATCCAAGATGAGAAGGTTATATCATGATTCGCCAACCCTCACCCCCCGTTGCAGCGGATCCAATGGAAGAGCAACACTCTCGAGGTTCACAAAAATAACTCTTGTGGCTGGGTCAACGTTAGGATTTGATTCATCAGTATAATGCCAATACTTTCAACATGCTTTCTGATGTATTTTCTCGCTGTAATCGAAATACTGGTCCGGTGTCCATGCTTGTTCCTTATGTCCTCCTAGTATACCCTCCTTCAGATGGCGACAAGCAGTGACTCGTCTTTTAGGGAAGTCCTCATGCTTTTATGTGCTTTATATTGTCGTAATGGGGACATTACTTGAATTAAGTTTAGGGGGGGTTTGCTTTTGCTTGGTTAATTTTATGTGACAATTTCATAATCATGTTTAGTAAGTTTTTTTGGCATTTAGTTTAATACATTCATTTGTGCATATATATATAAAAATAATAATAAATGCATTTGCTTGCATATTCATTTTGCATGAATCCAACTATTAGATAGTAAAAGTCTATTATGGCCAATGATGATATTGAAATTGTGTAGACGAGTTAATATTGATTATTTAGGCTTTGATGTGACTTCCTGTTATGAATTGAATCTTTTTCTGTTTGAAACTGGTATAATTATGTTAGCACTTTAAAACAACCGTGTTGACTGATTAAGTTTAAATTGGCACATAATGGAATTATTAAGGATAATACTAGTTTAAATGAAAGAATGATAAGAATGGGCAATGATGGCTAAAGCTAGATAAGAACCTAAGTTTGAGGGATAAATTTGGGATATATAAGCTTTATAAAAAAAAGATGAATAAACATCGTGGCTAGTCTAGTTTTGTAGCCTTTGTTACTTGAGTAAGTAAGCTCGAGGGAGTGTCTTTACACCTAGCGCCCTAAGGCCGTAATGGTTTGGGAGTCGTTGGTTGAAAGCTCGTTAAGGTAGCATTGAAAAGCCTAAGGGAATTAGACATTGCACAGCCATGAGAAAAATTATTAAAAAATAATAATATAAAATAAATAATAAAAAAAATAAAACGGGAAAAGGGCAAAAAGCCCTCGTAATGAAAAATAAAGCATAAGTATCTCGTTTGGACTCTTGAACTAGGTGAATGTTTGAATTTAGTTGGATCTAGCTTGTTCTTGGATTTTGGGAGTTTACACTTTATAATGCCTTCAAAAATATTTATTATGTGTTGTATTTAGCATTATATCAGTTAGTATGGTTGTTGAGCACACACACATTATATTAATAAGAACAATTTAAGATTTGATATTGATTGGGAAGTTATTGATTGATTTAGATATGGTATACTATCGTGTTTGCTTGATTTCTTTAAGACTATATGATTAGACTATATTCTATCTTATTGCTGGATTCGTAGGTATATAATAGTTATATTTGCATTGTATTGCATATCATTTTGCTTGAGGACAAACAATGTTTCAAGTTTTGGGGAATTTGATGAGTAGGTTTTTAACCTATGGTTTATCCTTATTTAGCTTGATATATTTTTAGTTTTGAGTATTTCATGTTTCTTTTGATGGGTTTTTGTTCTTTTTACAGGATATTAAGGTGAACACATCAAAATGCTGGCATTGGGAGAAATCTTAAACGATTCTGAACATATTGCATCACCGACGTGGGGCGCGCTGTGAATACAAAGGAGATGTCGTGGGGTGCACTGCATGTGGAAAATTTATTGGTGTACTAGCGCGGGATGCTTTAACTAAGGACCTGGCGTGAGGCGCGCTGGTCGGGCGTGACAGCTGCTGAGTTGTTTTATTTTGCTGGAAATTAAGTTGTGTTGGGAGTTATGTCTTCTTTATGTAATAAGGTCATATTAGGAGTGTGTCAAAGAGGTTATTTCATATTAATTGGGATTCTTTTCTTAAAAACTTGTTGGGTACAATTAGGAGTTGGATTTTTATTAGAATTTCTATGGGATAACTTTGATATGGATTGGGATTGGATTTGGTGGAGTTGAATTAACTTACATCAAGGAGGAGTGTGCTTAACATATCTAACAATTGAATTACACTTAGAGAACCATAACTGAGAAGACAGATCTTGGAGGAATGAAGGAAGGAGGTGATTTCACAAAGATTGCATAATTGAAGGGCGAGAAGGGTGGTGTATTATTATTATTCTTTAATTTCAGTTTTTGTAATTGGGATGATGTTTTCTTTCATTTATTCAATATTTAATTCATTAATTATGAACTAAATTAATTTTTAGGCTTGTAATGGATCTTTAGTGTTGAATGACAATTATCATGCCTTGATTTGGGTTTAATAAATTATTAATTCAGTTTATCTGTTGTGATTTGTATTAATTTATGAATTGCTTGATCACTAATTTTATGTGGATTTGTATGGATTTGAGAGATGATGTATGAGTCTAGACCTAGTCACAATAGCATGTGTTCTTGAATTATGTGATTTAATGGAATCTTGATTTATGTTTGGATAGAGATATACCTAGCATCGCATGTAATCGGGTAAAGAACTTGGAACTTAAACTCTTTTTAATTTTAATTCACATAGAGATATAGTGAATAGTTAATTAGTATGTTTGGCTTAATTTCATCTAATTTGTGGATTTAAGTTAATATGATGTTAGTGCATTGAGAGATGTCTAATTCTACGTAAGTGTTCTTGATAAATAAACTGAGAAAATGAATTAAATTGGAATAAGGTGTGATAATTGGAATGAGACTTGAAGTGAAGTTGTAAGCCTAATTTTCCATTATTTGCTTTAAATTACGGTTCTTAGTTGTGTTTATTAATTGGTATTTTTAGTTTTTAGTTTTTATTAGTTATAATCATTAATTTCAATTAGTTTTAAAAAATTGGGTTAATATAAAATTGGTAATTGTTAGGATTAATTTCTTGTTATTCTATGTGGGAAAGATTATTTTCTTATCATTATATTACTTGTTGACCACATATACTTGCGTGTTGTGCGTAATTAGAATTCGACCAACACTTTACCATCCCATTTTAGCTTCCTTATTCCTCCACACAACCAACGTATCTCCTTACTCTAACTCAGCCATTTAGCATTCAAATACATAATCAAAGTTAAACAAAATCAAACAATTTGTAAACTAACTAGTTTATCCATTGTTCTTCGATTTCAATTCTTTTGAAATCCCCATCCTTTGATCATGGAATAATTCAGTTAATTAACTATAACCAAAGTTGGCCAATATACTCATTGTTATTATTCAAAACTAACCCAACTCATTTTTTTAAACATTTACATTCATAGCTAATCAAAACGAGAAAACGACAAGAAAAAAATAAATACCTTGCACTTGTTTATCCCTGAATAGTCTGGAATCTACTATAGGAGGCGAGTGAGGCAGAGCAAGGAAGGAGTGGGATGGAAAGTGTTGGTTAAGTTTTCCTCCCTTTTCTTTTCAATTCCTAACCTCTCTTTCTCTTAACTGATAACTTTGAACCACTGCTCTCTTTTGGTTGTTTTGAGAAGCCAACTATATACTGAGTGTGACAACCAAGATTTTGTAATTTAATTTAAATATTTATTGGATTGAATAAATATTTTTCGATGAATTAATTATTAGATTAATTAATTAATTGATGAAGTTGTGATAGATTAATTTAATTATATGTGTTATATTTATTAAATTGATGTGGAGAATTTTATTATTCGATGTATGTAATTATGTGAGCTTATTGAATTAAAAAAAATATTTAATAAGCCTAATGTTATTTTAATTAATTTAATTATTAATTAGAGAGTCAATAATTTGACATTATTATTAAATGAGAAATTTAATCATGTGACTATGTGAATTAATGAGAAATTATCTTATTTTATTTAAATAAATTAAACTAGATATTTGATTTATTTTATAATGGATGTGACATTATTTAAACTATATAATAAATCTTTATTAAATTAAATGGTTTTGAAATCCTATTCTTGCTAAACAAACAGAACCTTAAGGGGAGTTGGGGGCAGTTAAACCACGAATGGAATAACTGACCTCAACTCTGCGCATAAAGGTTCAGTGGTTTATTTTCTTACGCATTTTCATTAGATTTCAATTGAGAGTCTGGGAGGTTTCAGAGAAAAATTAGAGGAAAGTGTGGGAGAAACTCTGTGATTGAGATAGAGAGAAATTTGTTATCCTTATTCACTTTACGCTTGGCTAATTCTCTTCAACCCAAATTCTTATTTTACTTCTTTTAAGTTTTCATGAATATGGCTTAAGGTCTTCTGTGAATTTCTGTAAATTTGGAAAGTTGTGTTATAAGAATATATGTAATAATTCGAGTAGTGGCATGTTTTAATATATATATCGTATGTTTCCATATCATCAATTTCATAATATTATAACGTATATTATGACTTGTTGTTTCAAAAAAATTACAGAGTATGTTATATGGCCATATGGCCTTATACGTGATTTAATATATATCAAGCATGAATTGTTCTGTAAAATTTCCACTTGTATATGATTATGCATGGTAAAACGAACAAAACAAAATTTGAATGGTTGGATTTGGTTTTTTAACGAATCCGTGGCGTTGAATTTTAGGAAATTATGTTCAACATTTCAAGAACATCAAGAACAGTACAATTTGCATATTTAATTATGTGATTATGTGTTTTAATGGGTTAAAATCACTCTATAAACGTTGGGTATTGATTATATATGAATTCTAGCATGTGGGTATGTTTAATTTGGGGAATTAATGATCATGTGGTGTCTAATTCGCTGAACCCTGTGTTCTTCGCGAACTGGGAATCAAATTCTGGAGTGTCGCGCCGCGGCGCCAACTCCAGAACTGATGTCCCGTGCCACAGCGCCAAGTACTAGGCCGCAGTGCCACCGCGCCGCAACGCCAAGACCCAGTACAAAAGTGGCGCCGCAGCGCCACTTAGCAGAATGGCCAGAAATAAGCTTCTAAAAATGTTTAAGTATAGCAATGTGTTATTAACTTAATCTAATGAATATAAAATTTTTTTAGACATATAATGAGGTGTTAAAATAAATTTTTAACACGTCCATAACACAATTACATGTGGACTAAATGATTAAGTGCATAGCTAACTTATTGTTCGTGAAATCTTAATTTTGACACTAAGTGTAGTAATTGACTAAGTATAGTCATGAATTCGAGTTAGACAAAAGAATGAACCTGTGATGTTTAGTACGTTATAATTAACTGGTATTGTGATCGTGAATGATATGTAGGATTTAATTCAAGGAACGAGTTTAGTTAAAGTGTAATCTACGCACGAGGCAAGTTTCCTAACCCTACCTGTTATCATTGAGCAAACTCTCATTATTATTGATTAAGTCTGTTTCGTATATTAAAGCTTATTAATCCTTCAAGCATGATGTTCTTATACAATAATTATTCTATTGTATACTTTTGAGATTTTATCCAAGTTAATTATCAGTTATTGTTAAACCTTGTTAGACTAGTGAACCCTTATTTGATTCGACTAGTCCATAGTTGATGAGCGTTCTAAATTTCAGAACCCTTGATAAATTATCCAAACCAAACTTCCTTTGGTGCGGTCTCTAATGTCAAACTGAGATGAACAACCCTGTATAGGGGATTATTTACGCTTTAGCGTTAAGATATTGTGCACAGTATGGTATTAAGGGCTGATCCCCCTAAGTACGAGAAGAAGAGTCCATAGTCTTATGACTGTTAAAGGTTTCAAGTAAAAACAATTGACAACCTAGGACATAGTTCAAGGTTTTATGACCCTCAGAAATTCTTTTGATTCTTGTTATTCATTCTTGATTCAAAAGTTGAGCTTTTATATATGAAGTTATTATTTCTCTCGCATATTATTATTCATTGTTATATTGTTATACTTGTGGGCAATCGTGCTCACTCTTGCGTATTAATAACATTGCAGTTAAGAACGAAAGAACAGACGAACCTTCCACTAGTAAAGGCAAGGTCAAGATTAGTAAGTAATGAAGACTATTTTATTATCATGATTATGTAATGTTATCTAGAATTGATGTTACTTAAGACTTATTTGTTTATGTTTCCACATAGATGATTTAAGGTTAGAGTAACCTGGGATTAATTTATGTATTATGCAGTTGATGTAACCCCATAAGGGGAGAGATTTATTATTTATTTCTATCTATTGCATGATTTGCATCTATTTATGGGTAGATAGATAGATGATGTTTGTACAGTGAACACCAAATCCTGTGGAAATGGAAGTACCGGATTTGGGGGTGTCACACTGAGTTCTCCCTAGCTAATCATCATGATCTTACATATCTAAAGTCCCTTGACTTGGCCCTTATCTTCCCCCTAATGTTGCCTTACATACTTGACTCTTGCAAAGTCTTAGCCTCCTAGCAGTTAACTTAGGCACTCTAGGGGTTAACCAACATACTAACTAATGGATACATGAACTAACTTACTAACTATTAACGTTATCTAATTGCTTATTCATGTTTGAACTAAAATAGTTCCCTTTCTTCTTCAATAAGGGCTGCTGAATTAGGCTTCATATTACGCTGGACATGACTTTGTTTTAGGTTCAATGCAATAACCCATAACACTTGAAGAAAATGAAATAGGCTTACAAGCATACTTAGCAAAATTAATATGGCCTAATAATTAAATATGGACACTTATACACTTGATATTTATGTATTTTTATCTACTACATATGTTTGGGCTAGCAAAGATAGTTGGCACCTATACCATTAAAAATGATGGTTCCATGTAATTTAATTAACATATTTTAGTACCCACCATTTTCCTTCTTTACCACTAAATAATTTTTTTGAATGAAATTAATTATATTATAATATAATTTTTCCATTAACCACATAGGTAGTTTCATGCCAAGAATATTTCATAACTAATCCATGTTGGCTTTCCTTTTCATTCTTGATATTTATATAACATTATATTAATGTATATCATCATCTCTTTCTTTACCATTCATAATCTAAGATACATAATAAAATATAAAGTAATAAATAATTATAATGTCACAATAAAAAAAATTATACACAAAAATTGACATTATAATAATTGAATATCACATAGAATTTTCTGAGTCATTATCAGAGCTAAGCCCACTTTTATCAGTGGCTACCTTACGT
This sequence comes from Panax japonicus, assembly GCA_020205505.1. Taxonomy (NCBI): domain Eukaryota; kingdom Viridiplantae; phylum Streptophyta; class Magnoliopsida; order Apiales; family Araliaceae; genus Panax; species Panax japonicus. The sequence continues at coordinate 79,725,533 of CM035095.1, read as the reverse complement.
TCCATCCAACTTTGATCAACAGACATCTTGGATAATTGTCTGCTATATATATGGAAAGTTAGACAAACACAATCAAGTCTCCAAGTTAATGTATACGCAAGCTTATGAGTTTCCTAACTTCATCTCCCACTCTAACGGGTCAGACTTCTATCTCATTCCCGGATGTGTCGCCTCACTGATGCCAACAACTTGTACACATCTTTAAATTTTCAGAAATTTTGGCAGTACCTCCCTATGGTCTTCAAATACACAAAATAGACTAACACATCGTAGTCTAAATATGCACCCGAAGAATATCAAGAGATATATACTGACCGAAAATTCAAAAAATATAAAGACGTGCTCAAGTCATTAACACTGACTGAAGCGAGATCGAAACATACAAGAACAGTCCCAAAACGGGGACTATTTGAGATTCACTCATACTAGATGAATCTCAAACGGATTTCTAAGCTTCCTAAACTATATGAAAATATTCACATGTCAAGTCACATGGAATAACTGTTATTTTACTCTTACTCATATTTACTCAGCAGCATACTCACAAACACTTGACAACCATAAAAAAATGTGTTACAGTTTTTCTTCCTCAAAGCAATACTATTTTGTGTTTTCAACGCCAATTTTGTTTAAGTGTTTTTAATGCCAACTAATTTTTTGAAAACAAATTCAAAAAGGCTATCCAAATTCCAAACGACTCTTTAATTTCCCCCAAATCTCCCCCATATATATACACGCATTTGATCATAGTGATTACTAAAGAAAAAAAAAGACAGATTTTTTCAAGGATGAATAAGAAATCAAAGAAACACAAAGAAGATCACTTTCTTAGACTCGTAAATGAGATTATAATCACTATATTCTCCAAGTTGAGCAATCTTCAATAACCCAATAAATGAACAAATTTTGAATTCAGAATGGAAAACCCTGATTTCATACATTGGCATTAAAATTAAAAATAACCAAAAGACGTTAGTAAATTCCATTGGTGTAGGAGTAATTAATAAAGAAAAGACGCATGGTAAATGGTTGCCTTCTTGGATCATAAAAGGCAAAGATTTTCTAAGATCCCAACAGATTTACTCCTCTCTCTCTCTTAATATATATACATATATACATGTATTATATAATATAGAAACACACAAGTATTTATGCGTGTGTATATTTAATTGTGAAATGAATGATTATTATAGAGTTAGTGGGGAAATCTGTTTAGTATCAACTGATTCCGCTATCAATTTTTTCTTGTAAATATATTAGTAGTATAAAACGTATTAAGACAACATATGATGTAATGTGAAGACAACTTAACGATGAAAAAGGGAATATGTGATTCCTAACTACTCTAGAATGACACTACATACATATTGTGCTACCAGAGCCAGACTATACATTACATACAATAGAATTAAATTTGGTAAATGTGAAATATGAATCCTCCCCGACTTCTCTCTTTGTACTAAAAATTGAAAAATCATACAAAAACAAACTAGAATCCTCTGATTTCTCCCGCTTCTATGTTCTAATTCACCTTTCTCCCTTTCTCCCTCTCTCCCTTTCTCTCTCTCTCTATCTCTCTATCTATATATATATAGACACACACATACACATACATATACTCTCTCTTATACACCCGGCAATGACCATCTTTTGTATTTGTGAAATCAATGGAAAAGAAAACATTCTACCTCCCTTATCAGAGCCATATTTCATAATTCTGGAAATACCCACAAAAAAGAAAAGAAGAATGAGAGCCCCACTTGAGGACATTACCAACATCTTCTTCCAAGCTACTCATTCAACCCCATTTCTGAATAACACAATCCCTTTTCTCTCTTGTCCCTGTTTGGTTTACAAATCAAAGCAACAGAAAAGAAGGGCTAAGGCTGACCTCGACAAATAATATAGTAGATCAAATTTAGTACCACAATTGAAGAAATTAAGGCATAACCCTATAAATGAACAATTTTTCATTAAGTAGTGGGTTAAAAATGAGATTAGTGACTGAAAAACAATTCAAGTGCATTAACATATCAATATCCCATCAAAACTTTCCTACTAACACAATTAGATTAAAGCAAACTCGTCTAAAACTTTTTTAAAAATAAAATCAGGTAATTCTAACAAAATAAGACTAACGAAATCATACTTATTGCAAGTTGTGGGAAACCAGGAGTTAAGAATAAGAAGGAAGGAGAGGTGGAGCCGTACGTGGTGGCCGAAAGTATGGCAGGAGGGGGATGGGTCGTTGGAGGTATGGTAGGAGAGAGAGAGGGTCGCCGGAGGTATGGCAGGAGGGGGGAGAGTCGTCAGAGGTATGGCAGGAGGGGGAGCTCACCTTGATGCTCAATTCGGCAATTAATGGCATCTGGAAGCGATTTGGTTTAATGGGGTGAATTGGGATAGAGGGAAAATCAAATATCAGGTAGCAGAGGGAGAGGGAAAAGAAAAGTAGTCATTCCCGTCAAGCCTAGGGCTTTAAAATAACACTCATTCTCGACGTCAAGGCCATTGATAATTACTCAATAGCGACGGAAAGGTCGTCGCCTATGACTTTTCCCACCCCCCGCGAAAAAATTCCCACCAAATTTAGGCCCGGGAATGGTCATTCTCGATGGGACACATTGGCGAAAGCTAGGCCGTCGATAATGAGGTTATTCTTTACGGGAATACTGCCGTCGCTAATAATGTCGTTGCCAATGACCTATTTTTTTGTAATGCAACTTGTGCAACCAAAGAAGTTATTGCATCAACTTTAAATTTCCCTACTGCCTTAGACTAGTTCTGTAAGACCCCAACTTTTATGAATAAAGTGGAATTTCCTTTATTTATTATTTTGAAATAGTAAGGGATTGATTTGATTAATGTGGTTAGTTATGGGTAAAATGCGCAAATATTTTACATAAGCAAGTGGTTATAAAATATTCATTGTTGTTGGGGAATATTCGTACAACGGTGCAGCCTTTTGTAGGCCCCATAACGAAAAGGGATTGGATGAAGAAAACGATAAGTATGAGTTTTTATATATGACGGTGTAGTTGTTATCGTTAACACTCTTGGAATACTCGGTGGTTAAAACGCAGTAATACGCGGTGTTGCACAGTAGCACATGGTATTGCGCCAATTATTGATTCTTATGTAAATGACATAATAATTCAATAAAACAAGTTCAAGTATAAATTTTAAAGATTTATAATTTTAATTTATCCATAAATCAATAATGTCCAAATTTTCAAAATGATACTTCTTTGTGGAGTAAAATTCAAGAATGCTCAGAAGAATGTTTCCATGAAAAGATACTGGATGAAGCACAAATATCAAGGATATTCCACTAATTTCATGGAGTATAGAAGCCAACACTTTAACCAACTGAGTATAATAGAATATATGAAACTACAAATGGATTTTCACCTGCCATGCGGTAATCCACATAGACAGATCATTTCCACAATTTAATAAAGAATGAATACAAAGGATCATTCACCATGCATGCGGTAATCCACATAGACATGTTATTCCAACAGAATAATAAAGAATGGAATAACAGAAGAATTCACCATGCATGCGATAGACCGCACATATATATTATTCCCAACAGAATAATAAAAAATAGAACCAGGTCATGTGTAATCCGCACAGACAGGATATTCTAACAGAATAATAAAGAATGGAATAACAACAGAATTCACCATGCATATGATAGACCGCACAGACAGGTTATTCCAACAGAATAATAAGGAATAGAATAACAGAAGAATTTCATCATGTATTCGGTACTTCGCATAGACAGGTTATTCCAACATAATAATAAAGAATAGAATAACAAATCTTACGAGTATTGAAAGAAAATAACTCTCTTCATGAATACGAAATAATAATACCCCTTACCTTAGAAGAAACTGGATATTAGAATAGTGAGGTAGCAGACTTCTCTTTATCTTTCACTCTATAATTTTTTTCTATAATAATTGCTCTAAAGCTTTAGTGAATTGGTGAAAAATAATAAAGGAATGAGCTTCTATTTATAAGAAAATATAGTTTTGATAATTGGACGTTTTGAGGCTCGAAGTATTACAGTATAATACCTTCCTCTTTTCCTTCATTTTTAATTTAGTCCTGTAAGTATTATCAAACTTGCACCACCTCCCCTAATAGTAAATAATGTGAATCAATAGTTCAAACATGTGAATCAATAGTTATAATCATGTGAAAATACGAATTACAGTATAATACCTCCATCTATACCTCCATTTTTAACTTAGTCATACAAGTATTATCAATCTTGCACCAACTCCCCTAATAGTATAAGAATGTGAGTCTATAGTACACACATGTGAACAAATAGGTATAATCATGTGAATTAATAGCAATTAATTGCTCATTTATCTGGTTATTTACCCGATTGGTCAATATAACCTCCAGACATCAATTATTATCGAAATAAATATCGATTTTCACTAACACTAATAATTCCAACACAATGGAACTATCAATTTCATCTTTAGTCAACACGAACTTATTCATCATTAATATTATAATTCACAATTTTTAACAATTAGGTCGTTCTCAGGAAAGATGGGGCGTTCTGATAAGGATTTCTCCTTATTGGCGCGTAATTAGGTGACCAAACATCTCCTTGACAGAACTTTTAGACATTGTCAATATTGTAAATAATAATATGAATAACTTTGTCGTCTCAATTATTGATTTAATAATATAACATATTATACAGATGATATTGTGACAATAATTGAATCAATAATATGAGAGATATGATGCATCCATTACTGTAGCAATAATTGAGTATAACTGAGTGACTTCTTACGTAAGCATCAATAATCAATACCGTGTTCTATTATGCAACCACGCGTATTGCTATACTTTTACTACCGGGTAGTTCAACAGTTTTAACGGTAACACTTTCGCCGTTGTTTTTATAAAAAGATAATCTATCATTTTCTAACTATGACAATACTTCCGTTGTGGGGTCCACCAATGATTGTGCCATCGTACAAATATTTGTTAAAACGAATATTCCCCGACCAATCGAATATTATATAACCACTTGCTTACTTTGCAAAATTTATAAATATTACCCACAACTATAACATTATATCAAATCCACACCACAATATTCAAAAAAAAATATTTCGAGAAATTTAAATCTTTATTCATAAAATCTGGGGTCTCACAAATGAGCTTTTGGGAGAATTCCAAATTTTTGATTCTCATATCTTTCCTTTAAAATCATTTCATAAGACAAGTGAGTCTTTTACTGTAATGTACTCATATTTAAATTTTTCATCGAGATGATATCGACACTACAAGGAAAAGTCTTATTTCTGACGGAATTTTCCCTCAGAAATAAACCTATTCCGTCAGACGTAGGGTATTTTCGACGAAATTATCCATCGAAAATTCGATCGTATATATACACGTCGAAGATACCATCTGTCACAAATTCTGTCGTACCTATCTAATCTACGACGGAATTTCGTCGAACATAAGTTATTTTCGACTAAACAAATACGACGGAACATTCCCTCGGAAATAGCCTATTTCATACTAAAAATTAAACTATAATAATATTTATTAAAAATTGGCTGGTTATTAAATCTAACGAAAATTCAGTCGAAAATACATTATTTTGTTGGAATTAACCTTTTTTTATATACATATTTTAAAAGTACAGTTTTCAGGTGTTTAAACCCATTTATGTACCTGTAACCTGTCACAACCCAATACACAGTAATATAAACTTGTATCTCAGATTCAAATATTCAACGTAGCGCTAAAAACGATAGCAACACATGAAGCAAAATGTAATCTACTAACTGATTATCATCAACATTACTGAGCTAACAATTACAAATATAAGCTAATGTTCCATAAATGATAAACAATATTATTTACAATACTTATACAAACACAATTAGACACTACAATATATACAAATGTTCTACAATAACATGAATACAAATGAACTATAAACTAGTAAAAGTATCATTTTCGGGCGGAGGTGAAAGACGCTGCTCTGGTGTATGGAAAGCAACGTCGTCCATCTGCTCATCATCGCCAGTCTGCTCGCCATCGCCACGTTGTTGATAGAATCAAAAATAAAAATCATTAGTTCGTATATATGTGAAAATTAACAAGCTAGCCTTAATTGAAAAAAATATAAACAATAAGAATACATGAGTAGGCGGGGCGGACGAAAAGCCTCCTCGAAGAGGGTAATTACCATCCAAAGCACGAACTGCTCCCACAGTAATCTCGTACTCTCTACGGAGGCCCCTGCTATAATATCCTGAACAATCTGGTGGAGACGAGAACTAGTAGGCAACTTCTGACGCCGAAAGACCGAATTGGTATGGAACCTATCCGACACGGCCCCTATCAGCCACTGGAATATCTCGTCATCCAAGCCAGCGCCCATATGAGATGGTCCGACATATATGTGCTCTCGGATGCTGGCACTGGCTGGAGCCTATAAAAAGATACAAATTCTATTACTAATAATAATTTATATAATGTGATAAATTCGGATAATTTCGTGGAACATAAAAATTTTTACCTCCAGGAAGTGTATATGCGTGTATCCTCGGCAGACTAAACACTCGATATCTGTCGGTACTGCTAGTAGGGGGATCCTAAGATGCGATCCATAGTCTCAGCTCCTCATCCCGATCTAATAAAATATCGAGAAGGGGGTGGCGGAATCTAATGGCTCAAAACCCCTCATACTAGCCTCCAGCTCAGCTATACGCTCGTCCCGAAGCCTCTGAAATCGGTCCTGTAATTTATTTTGTATAAGTATGTTAATTATATCATTTTATTTATGATTGAATATTACTAAAAGCTAAATAATAAGATGAGTTTTACCCGTATAGCTAAAGTTGCCTGAGACAAAGCACGATCGTCCTTAGGCGTGTGGGCTCGATCCCAAAACTCTAAAATGGTAGGATCTCGGCCCAAGGTCTTCCTCAAGGCTTAATAAAAACATTCATAAAATAAGTATTAAGTACTTGTGTGAGAAATTAATAACTAAACAACTAAATATAACGCACTTACCATCTTTTCCTCCTTGAACGACTGAGAACCAGTGGTGTGTACTATCGAGAGCTGACCATGGTTCGTCTTCACCTGCTCAGACTTTTTCTTGAAGTCATCAGCATTCCAGTGCACACACATAGCCTCCCAGGCTAAATCGGAGACTATGAGGGGTTGGTGATCTCTGATGGTGGTTCTGGACTGGTCCTCAATTGCCCGGGCTGCCCTCTATCGCATCTCAAACAGTCAGCCGGAGTAATTATTAATTTTTTTATGAAATTAATTTCGTTAATTTTTTTAAAATTTAATTTAATTTAATTTAATTTACATTTAAATTTATTTTATTTTATTTTAGTTTTTAAATATGTTTTATTGGATTGTATTTTATTTGTATTATATTATATATTTTCAAATATTTTTTTATTAAATTAAATTATTTATTTTATTTTATTAAATTTAAATTATTATAAGTTATTATTATTTTATATTTTATCTTATTTTTACTCATATTATATTATAATTATTTAATTAAATTAAATTTAATGTATTTTATTTATTTATTAAATATAATTTAAGTTATAATTTATTTAGTAACTTATTTTATTTTATTTCATTTCATTTCATCTTAATTATCTTATCTTATGTTATTTAATTTTATTATTTTATATTATATTATCTTATATTATATTATTTAAATTTATATTATTTATAATTTTATTTTATTTTATTTTATTTAGTAGTACAAAACTAAGTAAATAATACTTAGTTCATTTTAGTATTGGAAAATTAAGTAACATATTTAAATAGTTACATGGGCCCAAAAAATTTGCAATTGAAGAATTTTGACAGAAATTTCATCGAAAATATCAAATATCACTGTCATAACCAACATACAAATTATGAACATAAACTGTAAACATACACTGTAATAAGATGCAATTAAACTAAAATAACAGAAGCTGCAATTGCAACAACATTTGCACAAAATAAAGAAGTTGCAATTGCACAAAATATTGGACAGAAATAATCCCAATTTTCAGCAACAACATTTGCAGTACATATGTATGCCTATTTCAGTAACAATTCGACTTCAGTCCTAATTTCATTAAGCACACAAAATTAAGGTCCAATTTTAGTAATTTTACTAACAATAGATATAGTAGGAGTCATTTCAAATACATATTTCAGTAATAAGCATAATATTGGACATAAATTGCACAAATTTTTTAGGAAAAAAATTAACCCTAAATATACAATATTGGACAGAAATTAAACAAACCTTAGGACTTAGTTTGTAATCCAACTAAAGAGGAGAAGCAGATGGACTACAATGCAGAGGTTGGGAGGTTCCACGGCGGCTGGCAGCTGGCGGCGGCGTTGGTGGCGTCTGGCGAGCTAAGGAGGTACAGAGAGAGTGTGAGGTGCAGGGAGAGGGAGTAGGTCCAGAGAGAGAGTGAGGTGCAAAGAGAGAGTGAGGTGTATGAGACGGAGTAGGTGCAGAGAGAGAGAGTGAGTGAGAGAGTGAGGGAGTGAGGAGAGAAAAAGAAAGAAATGAAATAAGAGGATGCGCTGAAGAAGACGACGCTGAAGAAGACGACGCTGAAGAAGACGACGCTAATTAGGTTTTATAACTTATTTTTGATGGAATTTTCGTCGGATATACTTCCGTCGTACTTATGTTATCCTCGACGGATCTTCCCTCAGAAATAAACATAGTTCCGTCGAACTTAAGCTTCGCGCTGGCGGGAAACTTGGCGCCAGTTGAGGCCTTATAATTCTGACGGATTTCCCTTAGAAATAACTTACTCCTGACGGAATTATGGTCAACAGAATATTTCATCAAAAATAACTTATTTCCGAATGAATACAGTCCGTCGAACCTAATTTCGTCGGAATTAAGGCTTTTTCTTGTAGTGCGAATAAAAATCATTAATTTTGCATGATCCTGCAGGGATGCATGATTGCCAACTTTAATTGTATCTCCAAGGTTCTTTGCCTTTATATAAATCTCAGCATCAAGATTCCATTACAAACAATTCTTGCTCGATATAAATCAAGGGCAACAAATTCAAATTTATTAGATATGAATATTAAATAACTAAACATATTCCCTATTAAATTAAATAATTATAAATGTTCAAATTTAATTGTAATGAAACAATTTATAGAAATGCAGTAAAACACAAAACTAAATTTGTCCACTAAAACTAAATAACAAACCAACACTACTAAGTATATTTGTCATTGTAACTTCATACAAAAATATATTAAAAAGATCATTAGAAATATATCAAATATGCTACCATGCCAAAAAGAAATATATCAAAAAGTAATTAAAAATATATAAAATATGCTACCATGCTAAAAAGAAATATATCAAAAGATCATTAGAAATATATTGATATAGAAAGCAATAATAAAACTAAAGATTATAACCATCCATGTGGCTTTTGCTGAATAATTGTGAGTCATGACTAGCAATGATAATACCTATAGATAAAATAATAGAAACATTTGTCTTCAATGGTTTGAATTTGATGACTACCTATCTACTCTTGTAACTTGTGTATGTGAAACATGCATTATTAATCTACGACCATATTACACTACTTTATCATATATATATATATATATATGATTAAATTTAATTGTAACGAAACAATACTTACATTGAGTAGAGAGAACTCCTTTTCTAAAATTAGGTAGAACTTCGTGCTGATAACGTGTTATAAAATAATAGATAAAACAAGATGTATATTAAACAAAATGTATATTGATAATATCTTGTATTCAAGTAGTGATCCACAATTCATTTGATATCTCTCAAAATCACTCGCATGAGTGTGTCTTCTCATTTCATATTTTCAGATAGCAATGTAAACCTGTCTAGCTACTTCTATTCTCCCCTTTCTTCTATCTGATACATATATATAGGCATGGGGGAAGAGAGAAAAGGTAAACCTAACCTTTTCATATTCTAATAACTGATAAAGATTAATAAGGAGAAAACTTTTCATTTTTCAAACTTTCCACTTTTCACTTTCCACTTTCCACATTTCACTCCTTTATTTCTAACAATTTGATTAAATTTTAAGTTTTAACGAATTAAATTAGCTAGGACATTAATTTAATTAAATTGCGTGATATGTTAAGAGGTTTAATAAAATTGTAGCAATAAAATTATCTTATACTAATTTACTTAGATATATAAACTAAATAAAATTATTAAAAAGAACACATGTAGTAATTATTGATAAATAACATGTATTAATTTGAATAGGAAAAAATATTTTTTTTTTATTATTCTTTTATATAAGAATAATTTTAAATTTAGATAATATTTAATTGATACAAAGTTGGATAGTATTTATGCTAAATATGAATCGGTTAAATAAACCAATTCAAAAATTGATCAAATCAAATCAAATTTGAAATTTTGATTATAGATACGTGCAACTTGTACCATTTCGGCGTAACCCTCCTATACAACGCCGCCCCCTATCAGTTTCAAATTTAATATTCCATCTTTGACTAAGTTGCTCCATGATGTGGTTGTAGCTATAGTTATACCATCCCTGTGGGATTTCCTATTTAAAGAGGGCCAGCTCTGATTAGAAATCATGTAAACCACACAAGCTCTGATAATTAAAGCAAACACAACTTCTATCTCTAATAAACATCTTTCTCAAAACCCCAACAAAACAAAAATATAAAAAAAAATGTTCCCCTTAGCATATCCCCTTCTTTTCGTCCTCCTTGGAGCTCTCTCATGGTGGATACTCCCCATCATATCTCCACTAAAACGCCACCATAAACTACCACCAGGTCCCCGAGGTTTACCAATTATCGGTAGCCTCCACACGCTAGGCGCCCTCCCCCACCGCACCTTGCAGACCCTAGCCAAAAAGTACGGTCCTATCATGTCCATGCGGCTAGGCTCTGTGCCAACTATTGTAGTCTCTTCACCTCAAGCTGCCGAGCTTTTCCTCAAGACTCATGACAATATTTTCGCTAGCCGCCCTAAGCTCCAAGCGGCCGAGTACATGTCCTATGGTACTAAGGGCATGTCCTTCACCGCATACGGTCCACATTGGCGCAACATAAGAAAATTTGTTGTGCTTGAACTTCTTACTCCTGCAAAAATTAATTCCTTTGTGGGGATGAGAAGGGAGGAGCTTGGCATGGTGGTGAAGAGTATTAAGGAAGCTTCGGCGGCGAATGAGGTGGTGGATCTTAGTGCAAAGGTGGCGAATATTATTGAGAACATGACTTATCGTTTACTTTTGGGACGCACAAAAGATGATAGGTATGATCTTAAGGGGATTATGAATGAGGCTTTGACTTTGGCCGGAAGGTTTAATATTGCAGACTTTGTACCCTTCCTAGGACCACTTGACATTCAGGTAATGTAGTTTACTTGTTTATTTATATATAGATTGATTGCAGTATCTGAAATTAATTAGTCAAGGTTTTCTTAGATTTGCCGTAAGAATATACCTGATTTTGTACCTAACTTTAATTTTTAAATTACTTGTAAAAGCTTCAAACTTGTGCATGATTATCATTTATCACGCGTGCATGCAATTCAGAAATTAGGAGTGAAGAAAAATTTGTGAAAAAATTTGAGAAAAGAGAGGAAACGGTTAATATCTAAAATAAAAAGTTAAATTGTTGGGTTTGACAGTTTACAAAATATAGTTTAATTGATTAATTGAGTTTAAGGTGGAGTCTAATTTAGGAACGAAGTGGTAATAAGTTTGAAATAAAATGTTTTATTGTTGGCTTTTAAGTTTCATGTACAGTTTACAAAATCTCAATTAATATTGATTTCAGGGCTTGACTCGCCAGTTTAAGGATACCGGCAAGAGACTTGACAAAATCTTGGAGTTCATTATTGATGAGCATGAACAAAATTCAAGCAATGGAAATGCAAGCGGTGACTTTATTGATGATATGCTGTCGTTAAAGAATAAGCCTTCAAACACCCATGATGAGCTATCAAAAGTAATTGATAGATCAGTGATTAAAGCTATCATGATAGATATTATCTCTGCTGCTATTGATACTTCAGATACTTCAATTGAATGGATTTTAACAGAACTTATTAAACATCCAAGGGCCATGAAAAAGTGCCAAGAAGAGATAGATGCCGTTGTCGGAGTTGATCGAATGGTGGAGGAGACAGATTTGCCCAACTTAGAATATGTGTACATGGTGGTTAAGGAAGGTTTAAGGCTACACCCTGTTGCGCCATTACTGGGTCCTCACGAGTCTATGGAGGATATTACTATTAATGGATATTTTATACCTAAGCAGTCAAGAGTAATCGTAAATTCCTGGGCACTGGGACGAGATCCCAATGTGTGGTCTGAAAATGCTGACGAGTTTCTTCCAGAGAGGTTTGAAGGGAGCAATATAGATGTTCGTGGACGTGATTTCCAGCTCTTACCATTTGGATCAGGTAGAAGAGGATGTCCTGGAATGCAGCTAGGATTAATAACTGTTCAACTAGTGGTAGCTCGGTTGGTACATTGCTTTGACTGGAACCTACCTAATGGGATCACACCTGATAACTTGGATATGACTGAGAAATTTGGACTGACGACACCACGAGTCAAGCACTTGCTTGCCGTGCCTAAATATCGCCTTTGAGCAACTTCTTATATAAAACATCATATATATATATGTATGATCATGAACACAAAATACCCAGTCATCCGGGTTACAATTCTTGTAATAAATACAGTGGAGTGATATCACCACTCCTAATGATATTTTCATCATGTATGGTATATGTTCTCCCAATGTCTTTTCTAATATCAGACGTAATTGTTTAATTAAGTTTATTTGTATCAAATTAATTGTTCAACTTTATTCATCTTTTATCACAATATATATCAGATGCTACCCAATACACCATATTTGGGAGGTGGAATATATGTCGCACATGTCTTCCTTTAGCTTGCCCATACACCAGACCTTAAAATGATGGCCAAAAGAGAGACTTCATTGTAAACGATGATAATTTTCTGGGATGTATTTGGTGTACTGATGATTTGGAATCCTCATCTTATATTTTGTTGGGCAAGGAGAGTATGGACTTCTATCTTTCAATGGTGGAATTTTGTCGTGGTGATACCTGGTTCTCTGCATGATTTGCTCTTGGGTGGAAAGCTATTTAAGGACAAGAAGTTACAAAGGTGGTGGTTGATCTTAGTTTCAATGCACACTCAACATTATTTAACAGCTTATTTGAAAGAACACTAACCCTTAATTATATTAGTTGAGTTCCACGATTAACTCAAACTAATTGATCATACTATTTTAGTTGGTAGTTGCTTGTATCCGGGAATAAATAAATAAAAGCAAGTTTTTGGTTTAAGCTTTCGATCCTCTTGTAAAGGATGAGGAAATTCTTGAAGTGATGTGTTAGGTTGAGGATTAAGATAGCTTCTCTCTTCTTCTCGTTTTTATCCCTTCCACAAATTCATCATATATGTCTTTTCGTATGTTGTGAACTTTCATGATTTGGGGATATATTTTGCATTTTCCTTACATAATTAGTTAAATTTGAATTAGAATCCCCTCTATCACACCTATCATCTATTTTCTCATCATACACATTTACCAACACAAATATTATATTTCACAAAATAAAATTCATTGTGAACAAATGTGTGTTGAAAGTGTCATTAAATATAATATTTGTGTGGTTAAATATGTATTGAAAGAAGTTGGAGGATAAGTGCAATGGGGGGGAGGGTGGGGAGGAGGAGGGGGAGTGGGTTGGGGGGGGGGAGGTCGCGTTGTTTCCTTGGTAAGTCTTCTAATTTCTATTTGTTATATAAACTTGATATGGATTGTCTATAAACTGTGTTACAATGAGCATGTTAAATTTCATATGATGAGTATATGAATCTCGAAAGTCAAATTATGCTATATGTGGTTAGGTTATGATACTCAATTTGTGATATGTGATATGTGATATATCAGGCATGTGAAATTTACATGTATCTTAAACTGATATTTATGTTGAACAACTGTTTTTAATTGAGATATATGTTGAGCATAAAATTTATGTGCTATGTGCGACATGAAAGCTATTAGATTTGCTGAGCTGTCGAGCTCAAACTTGCAAAATAAATTTTTTGCAGGTTAACAATAGAATACAACATTACTTGCTATCTGGATGATGAAGATTTGACAATATGCAAAAGAACAATACTTTCTTTAATTAGAAGTTGATAATTTTGAAATGTGTAAGTAACAATTATGTAGTTTTGAAGGTATTCAATAAATAAGGAAAGGTTTATTTGAAATAAGTATGTTTTATGGTGACTGTTTATATGTAGAACAATACAGGTAGAACGTCAATATATAAAAATTATAAGCAATGGTACTTGAACTTTCATAGTTCATTTACTATGCTAATGCAGGGGATCATAAAGGTTACGATTCGGGAAACACAGGAAAGAAGGAAGAAAATTTTAATTATCCGCACTTTCAGCTATTATTTTATCTTTGCATGATGAACAACTGATTCAAGATAGTACTGAACGCACAAGGTCAAGATTAATTTTAATCCTAGTAATGGGTTAAGTTAGTCCCAATTTTGTGTGTGTGTGTGTGTGTGTGTATATATATATATATATATATATATATATATAGCGCGGAAAGCTTCAAGAGCATAATTCTTAAATAACATAATGCCTTAAATAACATAATTTTATCAAAACGACGTAGTTTTGGAGGGACGCGGTGACATTTTTGTAAATACGCGGTGGCATGGTATTTTCAAAAATGCCACCGCGTATTTACAAAACTACGTCGTTTTGATAAAATTATGTTATTTAAGGCATTATGCTATTTAAGAATTATGCTCTTGAAACTTCCCGATATATAGCGAGCTTCCTTCATTTGATTCACTTTACCAACACAAATCAAAAGGCAAGAAAGGAGGAATGAGAGGGAGTTCGTTGCCATAGAGAGAGAAGATGAGTGAGTTCAAACAACCAATAAGGAAGAAAAAGAATAGTGGTGCACAAATGGCCCGAGGCCTGTAATCCGGCCTTGGTCCGGCCTGGTCAACAACAGGCCTGGTCAAAGCCTGGGCCAGACAGGCCCGGCCCCCTAGACTACAAACAGACATTAATTCTAAAGCTAATATCCGGCCTGACCTGGCCTTCAAAATAATCCGGCCTGGCCCAAGGCCTGGACAAGCCCGAGGCCTGGACCGGCCCGCGGTTAAAGCCTGGCCCATATACAACATGTTTGGTTTGAACGCTTGATACTTGCTATACTTTTTATAGAAAAACACTTCCTAACTTTCAGCAAATACTAGATGTGGGACTTGGTTATTTTGAAATAAAAAAATGAATCCTACGTCATTACAGAAAAAGCACATAGTATATACATTGGTTAACTAATTTAACCATAGTCATCCCACATGATAACCTCCTTTTTCTACAACTTCAGAATACTTAACACAAAGTTGACTAATATACCAAAGAAAAGTTATTAAAATGAACAATGTGGGACTTGGTTATTTTGATAGATTTAGAAAAGAAATAATCTTCTTTAGTACAAATATATTTTATTTTTTTGTTCACATGGGTATGATTGTATTTTACTTTTTAGATTATCTGTTCAATTCATCTCATGAAGTATTGGTTGCCTTTATTATTGTTGGTGAGTCTTATTTTTGTAACAAGTTATTGAACTGATTGAAGAAAAGGAGAGGAAGAAGTAACACATCTACCTTTGTGTTTTTGTCCCACAAGTTTAATAGCAAACTATAAGAATGAGAGGCATTTAGTTCAATTACATTTTTGTTTCAAAGTCCCACATAGTCTAATTAACATTTCTTGTCCCTAATTTTCTTCTATAAATAGAGGAGAGTTCAAGTCACAATAATTCAAGCAAAATGTACTTGAGCTAGTGTTGGGGTTTGGCTTTGCATAGTCCCACATAGTCTAGTAAAAGATTTTTGTTCCTGCTTTCCTTTAATAAATTTAGGATAAGTATAGTGGGTTTGGCTATGCTTGGCATAGTCCCACATTGTCTAGTAAAAGATTTTTGTTCCTGTTTTCCTTTAATAAATGGATGAGAAGTAGGGTTTTGCTATGCTTGGCATAGTCCCACATCGTCTAATAAAAGTTTTTGTCCCTGCTTTCCTTTAATAAATGGAGGAGAAGTAGAGTGGGTTTGGCCATGCTTGGCATTGTTCCACATAGTATAATAAAAAGATTTATGTCCTTGCTTCCTTCAATAAATGGAGGAGAATTTGAGTTTGAAGTTTTAAGTGAATACTTGGGCCTGGCTCGGCCTGGCCTATAGGCCTTAACAGGCCACATTTTTTTGTTATAAACTTGGCCTAGCTCGGCCTATAGACTAAAAGTCAAGGCCTGACTTGGCCTGGTCAACGATAAAAGCCTGGCAGGCTTGGGCCGGTCCAGGCCAGGCCGGCCCGTTGTGCATCACTAAAAAAGAAGATTAAGACTAAGAGGAGCACACACAAAACTAGTTATAAACCCTAATCCATTTCGAAATTTTAAAATCTTGATGTTATGAAAATAATTAGCACCTATGTATACTTAAGCTTATTTTGAAGATCTATAGATCATGGAGGAAAAGTTGATGATACAAAGAAAAATAAGGAGGAAGTATGAACTAGTTAAAACCCTAAACTATTAGAAAATATTTGTATGGAGTAAAATATGTATGTATAAGAATTTGTACATGTTAAGAGTAAATAATAACATGTTAAGGTGTGATAACATGGACCATGGAAAAAGAAATCAAAAATCTTACAAGAAATAAGAAAAGAAAAATTGAAACAAGCATTGTTGGAAATTTGTAACGATCAAAACTTTTAGTGTATTTGGTGTAAAACCCCAGCTTATTATTAAATGAAATTGAATTTCCTCTATTTATTATTTTGAAATAGTAAGGGTTAATTTGATTAATGTGGTTAGTTATGGGAAAAATACGCAAATATTTCAAATAAGCAAGTGGTTATAAAATATTCAGTGTTGTCGGGGAATATTCGTTTGGTTGTGAAATATTCTTACTGTAGGGGAATATTCGTACGACGACGCAGTCTTGTGTGAGACCCATAACGGAAAGCGATTGAATGAAGAAAACGACAAGTATAAGTTGGTTATAAATAACGGCGTAGTTGTTACTGTTAATACTGTTGAAATACTTGGTGGTTAAAAACACAGTAGCACACGGTATTGCACCAATTATTGATTCTTACGTAAGAAGGCACTACTCAATAATTGTTACAGTAGTTACTGTTTAATATTTTATTTTATTGATTCAATAATTGATGCGTTGATATTTTATATTACTGTTGTTTCAATAATTGTCACTACACAGTATTTTTCATTATCGGATCAGTAATTCGTATTATTTGAATAATATTATTTGATAACATTATTGGCAATGTCTAGAAAGTTCTATCTAAGGAGAGGTTTGGTCACCTAATTGTGCGCCAGTAAGGAGAAATCCTTATTGGAAAGCCTCATCTTTCCTGAGAACAGCCTGGTTGTCAGTATTGTGATTCTGTAATATTATTTATGAATAATTAAATATTGATTTATATGATAAGAAAAATATTCATTTTATGTGGATATAGATGGAGAAAATTTTAAAGTGACAATTGTTGAAAAATTGATATTTTATCTTTTCTGATAAAATAATTCATTTAAATATATAATTATATTTTAATAATATAATAACGGTGATATTTTAACAATGAATGTGGGATATATGAGTATGTGGAGGAGGAGTATTTTTGTTACTAAAAATAATTAAACATGTGAAACATGCCGGTGGACCCCATTTCTTGACTAAAATTTGATTATAGCTTGTAAAATTTTCTGTATGTGGATTTCGGTCAACTTCAGCTTGAAATTTGGAAAAACTTTCTTCTGCAAAGTTGTAGAGAATGAAATTTCCTATGGAAAGGACATGAGATTTGAATTTTTCTGATAAAGGGGTATTTATTATGAATTATTGAAGTTTCAAAGTTTCGAAATAATTGATTTTTGGAAGTTTTAATTATTATTTTTAATAAAAACATTTTTTCCATTTCGTGGCACATGTTAATGGTTGAGATCAGATTCTTTGGTGTGCGTAGGAATAAGTTTTGAAAATATTATTAATTTATTAAATTTTTTGCTTTGGTGTTCTAAGCATTTTCCTATAAATAGGGTGCTTAAGTTAGAATTGAAAATCACACCAGAAACACAAGTTTTCTCACTCTTTCTCTCTCTATATTATCGAGCGCATTCTTGTGAGTATTTTGATACTTTGAATATTGCTATACGGTGTAAGTTTCCTTCAACACTATATCCAGTATTCCAGTCAGAAGTATTGTCTTTTCGAGGTAAGGGATATTATTTTTTTAAAATGATATTATTTTTTCTAATATCATTATGCTGGAATATTGGTAAGATTTTTTTTCTTGTGAAATTCTTGTCTTTTAGTGTCGGGGTTACTATTCACGTATACAGTACTATTCACGAATACGACACTATTCACAGAAAAATTAAATTTTCATTTTTGTCCAAAATATCTATTGTGGATACTAGCTTTGATTGTATCCATGTTTTGATCATTCTTGAATTTTACTTCACTATGATTATTAATGAAGTATTTTTGAACTTGGACTGTTAAAAGACGAATCCTTATTTGTTCTTTTGTTTCACTGGATTCGTTTTCTTTAAAATATTTTTCATCATCCTCAGTCCTAAATGATGATATTACAGAATATCTTTGGCCTGTAGTGCAAAGATGGTTGATTTTCTTATGAATATCTTTGGCCCGTAGTGCAAAAATGTACATGTGTTGAGATGAACATGACCAACTGATGAATATCTTTGGCCTGTAGTGCAAAGATGAATATCTGATGCAAGATGTATATTGATTGCTGTTACAGGGAGAAAATATTGATGATGGACTTTTAAATTCATAGATAATAGTAGATTTCATTCTCTACGTAACTCTTCTATGAATTATTATTTCCACTACGAATATTGATCTAAAACTTGTTGTCTATTATATTCTCTTAGATTTTTTCTTGTTGAAGACTAACGATAATTTATTCTGTATTATCTTATTCATAATATTCTTTACTGGGCTAGTTGAGCTCACCCTTTTCCTTTTTGTTCCATTTTTCTTCTCAAGAGGCGAGAATATAATGAGTACTAGTCGGGGTATGGAATGAAGGTTCTAGGAAGTCGTTTTAGTAGTCCTCATAATTTTTGTAAAATAATATATCAATAATTGTAATGAGGACTTATTTGGGTGTGGATATTGTCTAGAAGACAATATTTGTATTTAAACTCACAGTTTAAGTGTTGTCGTATTTTGTACGACAATTGTATTAATAAAGTTGTAGTTGTTACTGTACCATGTATTTGACAATTCAGAATGAGTGATGTATACCTATTTGATTATTGTCACAATATCATATGCATAATATGATATATTATTAAATCAATAATTGAGACGACAAAGTTATTCATATTATTAAATTGTAATATTTACAATATCTAGAAGTTCTGTCAAGGAGAGGTTTGGTCATCTAATTGCGCGCCAATAAGGAGAAATCCTTATCGGAAAGCCCCCTCTTTCCTGGGAACGAACTGGTTGTTAAATATTTTGAGTTATAATATTAATGATGAATAAGTTCTTGTTGATTAAAGATGAAATTGATAGTTCCATTGTGTTGGAATTATTAGTGTTAGTGGAAATCGACACTTATTTCGATATTAATTGATGTCTGGAAGTTATATTGACCAGTCGGTTAATTAACCAGATAAATGAGTAATTAATTGCTATTAATTCACATGATTATAACTATTTGTTCACATATGTGTACTATTGATTCACATTCTTGTACTATTAGGGGAGTTAGTGCAAGATTGATAATACTTGCATGACTAAGTTAAAAATAGAGGTATAGATGGAGGTACTATACTGTAATTCATATTTTTACATGATTATAACTATTGATTCACATGATTGAACTATTGATTCACATTATTTACTATTAGGGGAGGTGGTGCAAATTTGATAATACTTGCAGGACTAAATTAAAAATGAAAGAAAAGTTGAAGGTATTGTACTGTAATATTTCGAGCCCCAAAACGTGCAATTACCGAAACTATATTTTTCTATAAATAGAAGCTCATTCTTCCTTCATTTCTCACCAATTCACTAAGGCTATAGAGAAATTATTATAGAGAGAAATTATAGAGAAAAAGAAGAAGAGAAGTCTGCTACCTCTCTACTCCAATATCAAGTTTCTTTCTAAGGTAAGGGGTATTATTTCTTTTGTATTCATGAAGAGAGCTTCTGTTATTCCATTCTTTATTATTATATTGGAATAACCCGTCTATGCGAAGTACCGCATACATGGTGAAATTCATCTTTTATTCCATTCTTTATTATTTTATTGTAATATCCTGTCTGTGAGGATTACGCTAGACTTGGTTCCATTCTTTATTATTTTGTTGCAATAACCTGTCTGTGCGGTCTATCGCATGCATGGTGATTTCTTTGTTATTCCATTCTTTGTTATTCTGTTGGAATATCCTGTCTATGCAGATTACGCTAGACCTGGTTCCATTCTTTATTATTCTATTGGAATAACCTGTCTGTGCGGTCTATCGTATGTATGGTGAAATCCATTTACAGTTTCATATATTCTATGATACTCATTTGGTTAAAGTTTTGGCTTCTATACTCCATGAAATTAGTAGAATATCCTGGATATTTGCGCTTCATCCAGTATCTTTTCATGAAAATATTCATCTGGGCATTCTTGAATTTTACTCCACAAAGTAGTATCATGTTGACAATTTGGACGTAATTGATTTCAAGATAAATTAACTTTTAAATCTTTAAAATTTATTCTTAAACTTGTTTTATTTAATTATTATGTCATTTTCATCATCCTCGTGCTTATATTTTAATGAAAGTCATATTTAGCTTACGTGCATAGATTGACTTGGTATGATTATGACCATGGATTATTCGGTATAATCATGACCTGTAATGTTATAAATGATGTGGTAAAAGTCCTCAGTAGCCTGTACTGCATTGATGGACAGTTTTTGGTATGATTATGACCAGGGATTATTCGGTATAGTCATGACAATTGATGATTTAATGAATATCCTTGGCCCGTAGTGTAGGGATGACTCAATGATGTGGTTTATTTATTAAGCTGAGTCTCAGCGATAAAAATTGATGAAAACATTTTAAATTATAAAAGATAGTAGTTATCATGCTCTACTTGACTCTTCTAATGGATTACTTATTCCGCTACAGTTAAACTTGATGTCTATTATATTTTATCAGTTTAGCATTGTTGAAGACTAATGATAATTTATTCTGCATTATCTTAGTCATAATATTTCTTACTGGGCTAGTTGAGCTCACCCTTTCTTTCACTGTTCTCTTCAGGAAATGAGAACATAGCCGGGACTAGTCAGGGAACGGATTGATGGTCCAGATGATAGCATTAGTAGTCCTCACTATTATGTTAAATAATGAGAAAAAATGTAATGAGGACTCCATTGAGTGTGGATATTATCTAGATTACAATATTCTTATTAAAACTCTTAGATTATGTTTTGTCGTATTTTACACGACTGTTGTATAATTAAGTTGTATTTGAATTTTATACCATGTATTTGGCGACTCAAGATGTGTGATGTATACCTATTTTGGGGGCGTCACAGTTGGTATCAAAGCTTAGGGATATGATCCCTGACTGAGATGTGAGACAAGAACTAAGAGGGGAGAGACGGGGAATTCCTTCGCTAGTATGACCTACCTAAGTTTATTTGGTATTTAATTGGTCGGTCAAAGTATAGGGATAATATGTGATATGCTAATTAACCCTTGTTTTGTGGCAGTATTTGAAAATGGCATCCGAAAATGTTGAGATAAACAATGAAGCACATGAGACCGTTGAGTCACCACAGATTAATGCCCTGGATAATGTGCAACAGGATGACAATAATCCTCATGTAAACAATAACACCGATGAAATGGTGAACGATGGGATGTTCAGAGGCTTTATGCAATTCATGCAACATCAGGCGAAAACGACTCCTGTCCAAAATGCAGGTGGAAACACTGACAACTCTCGGATGGTCACTGCTAAACAGTTCAAGGAGCTGGGACCACCGGAGTTTTTTGGAGAGCCAAAACCACTTAAGGTGGAGACGTGGATAAAGCAGATCAAAAAGATATTTGATGTCTTGGGATGCTCCGAGGAGAAAAAGGTTCCCTTTGAAACATTTATGTTGCGAGCAGAGGCAGATTACTGGTGGGAATCTGTAAAGCGTACTCAACCTGTCGCACTCAAAATTTCTTGGGAGAAGTTCCAAAATCTGTTCAATGACAAGTACTTTCCTGAGAGTATTCGTCACATAAAGGAGGTAGAGTTCATCAAGCTTGAGCAAAACAATATGACCGTGGCGTAGTACAGAGCTAAGTTTGCAGAGTTGTCTCGGTTTGCGTCCCACTTGGTTGATAAGGAAGAGAGAATGACGAGGATGTTTCTAAGAGGTTTGAAACCCGAGATACGTCAATACCTAATTTCTCACAAACTTTGTTTGTATTCAGATTTTGTGAATAGGGCTCAGTTATTAGAGCGTGATATTGATTCAACCCAACCAAGAGAAAGCAACTGATAAGTCGATAATACCAGTGGTAGCAGTCATCGAAGCGATGACGAAAAACGTGGAGGGAATCAACATGCCATAAATGATAATCACTTCGGTGGTAATCATGGTCATGACAATAAGCGTGGAAAATTCAAGAAGAGGAGATTCAACAAGGATCGAAAGACGTCAGCACCAGCACCTGTTGTTAAGGAAGGAGAACGACCACCGGTCGTATGTTACAAATGTGGAGGGGAAGGACACATAAGTCCAAACTGCACGATGCAGTCCAAAGAGTTTTATAATTATGGAAAAGAAGGTCACCTAGCCCGATTTTTTCGTGCTCGAAAGTCAAGTCTAGCTGGGATGGAGGCATCAAAGGGTGTCCCAGACAAAAAAAAATGGTAGTTCAAGGGAGAGCGTTTTTCGTAACCTCCCAAAAAGCGAGGAATCCGAACGAGGAGATCATGGGTATGCTAATCATAAACTCTAGCGAAGTTTATACTTTATTTGATACCGATTCTACCCATTCCTTTATTTTTCCTACTTGCACTCAACGTTTAAATTTGACTCCAGAGAAATTAGACTTTAACTTATCTGTTGAAACTCCATTGGGAGAAACCTTCATTACATCCACGATTTATAAGTCTTGTTTAATTCAAATCGGTAACCGCATGTTGCCTGTCGATCTTATTTCTTTGAAAATACTTGTATTTGATGTGATTTTAGGGGTTGATTGGTTAAATACTCATCATGCTAAAATCGATTATTTTCGTAAGGTTGTTAGCATTCATATTTCTAACCAACCTATTTTGTGAATTCAAGCAACCAAACCACTAAAATCAATCACTTTCATATCAAGTCATAAAGCTATTCGTTTATTGAAAAATGGATGTCAAGCTTTCTTAGCCCATGTCACGGATTTAAATAAAGATACGTCAGATTTGAATGATATTTCTATTGTTAATAAATTTCCTGACATATTCCATAAAGAACTTTCTGGCCTACCCCCAGAGCGTGAAATTGAATTTTGTATCGAACTTGAATCCGGTACACAAAGCTCCATATCGAATAACTCCTATTGAACTTCAGGAGTTAAAAATCCAACTATAGGAATTGTTAGACATCAGTTTCATTCGTCCTAGTACGTCTTTTTGGGGTGCTCCTATTCTATTCGAAAAGAAGAAAGATGGAAGTATGCGACTTTGTATTGATTATAGGGAGTTAAATCATGTCACCATCAAAAATAAGTACCCGTTGCCTCACATTGATGACCTGTTTGACCAGTTGCAAGGAGCCAAATTCTTTTCAAAGATTGATCTTTATTTCAGATATCATCAGTTGAAGATTAAAAATGATGACATTCCAAAGACTACTTTCAGAACTCGGTACGGGCATTATGAATTTCTAGTCATGTCTTTTGGATTGACTAATGCTCATGTTGCCTTCATAGATATTATGAATCGAGTATTCAAGGAATATTTGGATCACTTTGTGGTCGTCTTTATTGTTGACATCCTCATATACTCCAAAACCCGCGAAGACCATGAACAACACTTGAGGCTGATACTCCAAAAGCTTCGTGAAAACAAGCTTTATTCCAAGTTAAAAAAAATGCGAGTTTTGGCTTGAGGAAATTTCATTTCTTGGGCACGTGATATCAAATCATGGAATATCTATTGACCCGACAAAGATTGATGCAATTCAAAGTTGGGAGCAACCTAAGTCAGTGACCGAAGTACATAGGTTTCTCGGCTTAGCTGGTTATTATCGGAGATTCGTAGAAGGATTTTCTTGAATTGCTACTCCATTAACTCAGCTGACTCAAAAAGATACAAAATTCGGTTGGAGAGAGAAATGTGAAAAGAGTTTTCAAGAACTCAAGATGAGACTCATTTCAACACCTGTTCTGACAATACCATCTGGCTCGGAGGGATTTGTCATCTACAGTGATGCTTCGGGCAAAGGGTTATGATGTGTTCTCATGCAACATGGGAAAGTCATAGCCTATGCCTCTCGACAACTCAAAGTAAATGAGAGGAATTATCCTACTCATGATCTTCGACATACATTTTGGTGGAGCAATATGAAGAGAGAGATAGCGGGGTTTATCTCAAGCTGTCCAACTTGTCAACGAGTCAAGGCGGAGCATCAAGTGCCAAAAGGTCCATTGCAACCATTTGAAATTCCAGAATGGAAGTGGGATCACATTACTATGGATTTTGTTACTGGTCTTCCCAAGGTTTCTCAAGGCATAGATGCGATTTGGGTCATTGTTGATAGATTGACCAAGTCTGCTCATTTCTTACCGGTACGAGAAACTTTTACACTTGAATGTCTTGCTAGTATATACATAAACGAGATCGTAAGATTGCATGGAATGCCAGTATCCATAGTTTCTAATCGAGACCCAAGATTCACTTCAAGTTTTGGGTTAGTTTACAAAAAGTTATGGGCACGGATTTACGATTTAGTTCGACATATCATCCTCAAACGGATGGGCAGTCAAAAGGACTATTCAAACTCTTAAAGATTTATTAAGACTCTGTGTCCTTAACTTCAAGGGAAGTTGGGATAAGTTCTTACCATTGGTGGAGTTTTCCTACAACAACAGTTATAAAGTAAGTATTGGCATGGCTCCATTTGAGGTGTTGTATGGAAGAAAGTGTCGTTCTCCGGTATGCTAGGATGAGGTGGGTGAAACAACGTTGTTGGGACCAGATTTGGTACGTATGACTACGGAAAAAATTCAAACGATCCGACAACGTATAAAAACCTCACAAGATCGACAAAAGAGTTATGATGATCTTCATCGAAAGTACGTGGAATTCAAGATTGATAATACTTGCATGACTAAGTTAAAAATAGAGGTATAGATGGAGGTACTATACTGTAATTCGTATTTTTTACATGATTATAACTATTGATTCACATGATTGAACTATTGATTCACATTATTTATTATTAGGGGAGGTGGTGCAAGTTTGATAATACTTGCAGGACTAAATTAAAAATGAAAGAAAAGTTGAAGGTATTGTACTGTAATATTTCAAGCCCCAAAACGTGTAATTATCAAAACTATATTTTCCTATAAATAGAAGCTCATTCTTCCTTCATTTCTCACCAATTCACTAAAACTATAGAGCAATTATTATAGAGAGAAATTATAGAGCGAAAGAAGAAGAGAATTCTACTACCTCTCTACTCCAGTATCTAATTTCTTTCTAAGGTAAGGGGTATTATTTCTTTCGTATTCATGAAGAGAGCTTCTGTTATTCTATTCTTTATTATTATGTTGGAATAACCTGTCTATGCGAAGTACCGTATACATGGTGAAATTCATCTTTTATTCCATTCTTTATTATTCTATTAGAATATCCTGTCTGTGAGGATTACGCTAGACCTGGTTCCATTCTTTATTATTTTGTTGCAATAACCTGTCTGTGCGGTCTATCGCATGCATGGTGAATTATTTGTTATTCCATTCTTTGTTATTCTGTTGGAATATCCTGTCTATGCGGATTACGCTAGACCTGGTTCCATTCTTTATTATTCTATTGGAATAACCTGTCTGTGCGGTCTATCGTATGTATGGTGAATTCTTTTGTTATTCCATTCTTTATTATTCTGTTGGAATAACCTGTCTATGTGGATTATCACATGCATGGTGAATGATCCTTCGTATTCATTCCTTATTAAATTGTAGAAATAATCTGTCTACGTGGATTACCGCATAGCGGGTGAAAATTCATTTGCAGTTTCATATATTCTATGATACTCATTTGGTTAAAGTTTTGGCTTCTATACTCCATGAAATTAGTAGAATATCCTGGATATTTGCGCTTCATCCAGTATCTTTTCATGAAAATATTCTTCTGAGCATTCTTGAATTTTACTCCACAAAGTAGTATCATGTTGACAATTTGGACGTAATTGATTTCAAGATAAATTAACTTTTAAATCTTTAAAATTTATTCTTGAACTTGTTTTATTTAATTATTATGTCATTTTCATCATCCTCGTGCTTATATTGTAATGAAAGTCATCTTTAACTTACGTGCATAGATTGACTTGGTATGATTATGACCATGGATTATTCGGTATAATCATGACCTGTAATGTTATAAATGATGTGGTAAAAGTCCTCAGTAGCCTGTACTGCATTGATGGACAGTTTTTGGTATGATTATGACCAGGGATTATTCGGTATAGTCATGACCATTGATGATTTAATGAATATTCTTGGCCCGTAGTGCAGGGATGACTCGATGATGTCGTTTATTTTTTAAGCTGAGTCTCAGTGATAAAAATTGATGAAAACATTTTAAATCATAGAAGATAGTAGATATCGTGCTCTACTTGACTCTTCTAATGAATTGCTTATTCCGCTATAGTTAAACTTGATGTCTATTGTATTTTACCAGTTTAACATTATTGAAGACTAATGATAATTTATTCTGCATTATCTTAGTCATAATATTTCTTACTGGGCTAGTTAAGCTCACCCTTTCTTTCACGGTTCTCTTCAGGAAATGAAAACGTAGCCGGGACTAGTCGGGAAACGGAGTGACGGTCCAGATGATAGCATTAGTAGTCCTCACTATTCTGTTAAATAGTGTGACAATAAATGTAATGAGGACTCAATTGAGTGTGGATATTGTCTAGATGACAATATTCTTATTAAAACTCTTAGATTATGTTTTGTCGTATTTTACACGATTGTTGTATAATTAAGTTGTATTTAAATTTTATACCATGTATTTGGCGACTCAAGATGTGTGATGTATACCTATTTTGGGGGCGTCACAACCGCCATAACTTGTAGCGGTAAACAATGTAGCACATGAGCAAATGAGGGGCGAATGAGTAATATCTATGCTTCCCAATGTTTCCTATTTCTAGATAGAAGTAAGATATACTTACAAGTACTCCCTCACTCCGAGAATGAAAGTGATGATTGATTTTATATGAATTTTATAAAAAAATGTTAAATGATAAAATTATTCATATTTAAATTCTCAACTAATTGCATATTTTTCTATACGTGACTTGTGATATTATATAAATAATAAAAATATAACATTTAATACTAAGGATATTACGCACAAATTACTGTAAAAAATAGATTATTTAATATAAGTAAATATTTAACTTGAGATTACATAAAATAATAAGAACTTTTATTCTTACACGGAGGGAGTAACATAAATCATGAACATATTTTTATGTCCAAAAATAAAACATAAAAAAGAAGAATAGTAATGGTATACCCCTAGCTATTCCTAGTTCTCCTTTTACATTTTTTCCAAATATATTATAAAATTAAATTATAATACTATCAGTTCTAATAGAAAACATAAAAGATGAAAAAAAATTTATTATGTTTTATGAACTAAAATAGAATAAATTTATTTAAATATGATTAATAAGTCATTCCTAATAAGTTAGTTTGACCCATATATCAATTTTATCACTATTTTATTTAAATTTTTAAAAAAAAATGAATTTATAAAAAAGAAGAGTAAGATGTAACGTCACTTTAATTGGCGTTAGAATCTTTATTTTTATTTTTTATAGCTGAAATTTTATATACTCCTTCATTTTCAACGTCGATGACAGAATAAATATAAAAAAATATTGATATTTGTAAACAAGTACAAGAGATTAAAGAAATTAAAAAAGAGATATTCCAACGTCAGTTAAAGTAATGTTACTTCTTAATTCTTTTTTACAAATTTGCTTTATAAAAAAAATTTAGAAAAAGTTTAAAAAAAAATCTCCCTCTTGGGTTTAGGGCTGAGCAAAAAACGGGTATAACCAAATTATCGAACCGAACAGAAATAATTTAACCAAAAATTTCTGATAATTCGGTTATTTTTAACAATTCGGTTATATCCGATTTTTTACGGTTTTCGATTAGTTAATGCGGATTTTAATTTTGAGGTATTCGGTTACACCGAATAACCGAATAAAGCCCAAGTTAAAATAATAATAGTCCTTATGCACAGTCCAAGGTTAGCCACAACTCTCATTCATTTCTCAGCCTAGAGCCCCAAACTTCTCTCGATCTCGTCATCTCGAACAATCGAACTCCTAATCTCTCATCCGATCATCACTCAGAATCTCATATCTTGATTTCTCATCTCTATTTCTGCCATAACCTAAGCCCCTAACCCAAAAGTCAGAATCCCAGATCTCGATTATTCATCTCTATTTCTACCCTAATCGCACGTCGGGCCAAAATCTGGATTGAATCTCATCTCCGAGTCCGAGCTTGGACGGAATCTTATCTTCATTACTTATTATTCCTTAAATTGTGAGTTCTAAAGTCTTTAATTTGTCTAATTTAATATAGGGCCAACTTGTTCTTTGTTCTTTGCTCTTTGTTATAAACTATATAGCTATGTTGTTCAACTTGTTTCTTATTTTTATCTTTGTACTTATTTTTCATGGGATTTACATTCTAATATATGTCTTGTATAGCTATGATTCTTGTGTTTGTTGTAAGGAATTGTTGTGAATTGGTGTGATGGAGAATTGGAGATATTGCATGAATTTGGAGTAATAACCAATAAGGACGAATTTCTTT
Source organism: Panax japonicus (assembly GCA_020205505.1). Lineage (NCBI taxonomy): Eukaryota > Viridiplantae > Streptophyta > Magnoliopsida > Apiales > Araliaceae > Panax > Panax japonicus. The sequence goes on along the minus strand of CM035095.1, from coordinate 79,696,208 downwards.
TTTGCAAGAATCATGTATAAACATTTATCATATTCTGGGATTTTAGTTATGCCTAATGCCCTTGCAGTGTTTGAAAAATTATCTCAGTGAGGTTGAAATGTGTAAAACTGAGAATTAGCTTATCATTGGAATCAAATACTGTATATATATATATATAAATTATAAGATAGCTCGATTCATGTGGGTGCTTTAACATGAATATGTATTTCAACTGTTAACATGTACTTATAACTTAATAGTTCTAAATGCATAATAATCTACACTTGGAATTTTCCTTTGCCACTGTCATTCTTCGAGCCTTCATTTAAATCTGAAATTTGTTTCCATAATATAGCAAGGGCGAGCAACTATTTTGCCCAGTAAGTTTAAGTACAATGAAGATATATCATGATTGAAAAGGAATAAGCTGTCAAATTTTGAACAATATAATGATTATGAAAGAGCATGAATCAGAATTTCAATAATTGAATGACTGAACCAATAATGTGAAGTGGTCAACAATGACCATAAACAAATTTTATTGAACCTTATGGTAATCAAGGTGATTAGACTTTCATACATGACGAACATATGCAACATGCACAATGTGCAAATCAATAATCAAAGATGTTGAATATAATTATAAATAATTAAACCACTAGCATGCCTGAAACATAATAACTCAAGTTTGAGTTAGGGAACTTGACTTGACCGTCGATTATCGCTAAGCAGTCTAATTTAATCTCTTATGAAAGACCTATCATTTAATAGATTGATCTTTCAATCAGCATCACATAACATGCCTTATAATACTAATACTTTAATAAATTAGCTAACATTTAGCAACATAATCAATAATTCATTATCTCATTATCATTACTATCACTAAATTATCACCTTAAAACTTCTGCCTAATATTATTAATCACTTCATAATATCTTAATCGTTTACAAAAATTATTAATCTTTGAATAATATTTTATTCATTTACAAATATTGTAAGACCCCAACTTTTATGAATAAAAATGAATTTTCTTTAAATATTATTTTTGAATATTATGGAGTGAATTTAATATAATGTTATAGTTGTGAGTAATATTTATAAATTTTGCAAAGTACACAAGTTGTTATATTATATTCGATTGGTCAGGGAATATTCGTTTTAACAGGGAATATTCATACGATGACACGATCATTAGTGGACCCTGCAACGGAATTCCTGTCGAAATGAGAAAAAGATAAAAATATCTTTTTATGAAAATAACGACGGAAGTTTTACCGTTAACTGTTAAAATAATCGGTGTTAAAAGTACAGTAATATGCGTTGTTGCATAGTAGCACACGGTATTGATTATTGATGCTTACGTGAGAAGTCACTCAGTTTTGTTCAATTATTGCTACAGTAATTACTGCATAGTATCTCATGTTATTTGATTCAATTATTGTCGATATTTTATATATTAGTAAATCAATAATTGAGACGGCAAAATTATTAATATTATTATTTGCAATATTGACAATGTCTAGAAGTTTTGTCAAGGAGAGGTTTGATCACCTAATTGTGCGCCAATAGGGAGAAATCCTTATTGGAAAGCCCCCTCTTTCTTGAGAACGACCTGGTTGTTAAATATTGCGAATTATAGTAATGATGATAAATATTGTTAAAAATATTGAGGGGATTTTTATGAAGTATTAGATGTAAATTTTGCTTATTTTATTCGGATCGCCGCTTACCCATTTTTCAAAATAATGTGTGTTATGAGTATGATGATGATGATGATGATGATATATATATATATATATATATATATATATATATATATATATAATGTTGAAAAAGACATGTTTTGGTGGGGTGGGGGGGGGGGGTATCACGGGTTGTAAAGAAAAGGAATGGCTTTGAAATGGTAGGTTATATATATGTGAATATATATATATATATATATATATATATATATATATATATATATATAATATAATATATATATTAAGTGGGGCAAGTGATCACGGGAATCACTCCCGTGAATATGAATTGAATATATGATATATTTATATATACTATATATAATATATATTATATTTTATTTAAAATTTTTTGTTTTATTAGAATATTTTATTGCATAGTGCTGCATAGTAAATCAAAATTTTACAAAAGTTTCATTGGCTGAATTCACCCGTGACTTTCCTTTACTGTGCGCTCAAATAGTATTCTTTTCATTCTCCTATAAATAGGATGCTTAGTTAGAATTGAAAATCACACCAGAATTAAAGAATTCTTCTTCTATAATCTTGAGCGTATTTCTTTCGAGTTTTAGAAAGTTTTGAGCGTAGAAAATAGTATATGTTTTCATCAAGAATATCCCCGCCCTACCAGTCAGAATACTCTTTTTTTCAAGGTAAGTGGTATTATTTATTTCATATTCTGAAGAGATATTATTTTTCGTATTCGTATGAATATTATTTCGTTTAATATTCGTAATGAATATTATTTTTGCTTAATATTCGTAAGGAATATTATTTTGTTCAATATTTGCTTGAAATAATATTTTCTTTCATACTCTGTAGTATGTAAGTAATATTATTTCGTTTCAAATTTTATACTCATTTGGTTTAAGTTTTGGCTTCTATACTCCATGAAATTAGTAGAATATCCTTGATATTTGCGCTTCATCCAGTATCTTTTCATGAAAATATTATCCTTGGCATTCTTGATATGTTTTAACTTTTTCATACCAGGGTACTATTCATGATAAAAATTTATTCGTTTTCGGTCCAAATCATTTTTGGTACAATATTATTCTTGAATTTTAATCCATAAAGCAGTATCATTTTGACAATTTGGACGTTATTGATTTCTAGATAAATTAAATTATAAATCTTTAAAAATTTATCTTTGAACTTGTTTTATTGAATTCTTATATCATTGTCATCATCCTCATGCTTATATTATGTTAAAAGTCATCTGTGGCCTGTAGTGCATAGATGGACTTGGTATGATTATGACCATGGAATATTCGGTATAATCATGACCGTAATGTTACAAAAGATGTGGTAAAAGTCCTCATTGGCCCGTAATGCATTGATGGACAATTGTTGGCATGATCATGACCATTGATGAATACATGAATATCCTTGGCCCGTAGTGCATGGATAATTTATGGTCGTGATACTAAATAATATCCTTGGCCATAGTGCAAGGGTGATTCGATGATGTGGATTATTTATTAAGCTAAGTCTCAGTGATAAAAGTGATGAAAAATCTTTTTAAATCATAGAAGATAGTAGATTTTATGTTCTACTTGACTTTTCTAATGGATTTCTTGTTCCGTTGCAGTTAAACTTGATGTTTGTTATATTTTATCAGTTTAACACTGTTGAAGGCTAACGATAACTTATTCTGCATTATCTTAGTCATAATATTTCTTACTGGGCTAGTTGAGCTCACCCTTTTACTTTCATTGATCTTTTCAGGAAATGAGAACGTAGTCAGGACTAGTCGGGGAACGGAGTGACGGTCCAGATGATAGCATTAGTAGTCCTCACTATTCTATAAAATAGTGTGATAATAAATGTAATGAGGACTCAATTGAGTGTGGATATTGTCTAGATGACAATATTCGTATTAAAACTCTTAAGATTATGTTTTGTCGTATTTTACACGGATGTTGTATAATTAAGTTGTATGTGAATTTTGTATCATGTATTTGGTGACTCAAGATGGGTGATGTATACCTATTTTGGGGGCATCACAGTTGGTATCAAAGCTTAGGGATATGATCCCTGGTTGAGATGTGAGAGAAGAACTAGGAGGGGAGAGACGGGGAATTCCTTCGCTATTATGACCTACCTAAGTTTATTTGGTATTTAATTGGTTAGTCAGAGTATAGGAATAATATGTGACATGTCAATTAACCCTTGTTTTGTTGCAGTATTTGAAAATGACATCCGAGAATGTTTAGAATAGCAATGGAGCACATGAGACCGTTGAATCACCAACGATCAATAACCAGGAAAATGTGCATCAGGAAGGAAACAATCCTCATGCAAACAATAACACCGACCAAATGATGAACGAAGGAATGTTTAGGGGATTTCTGCAATTCATGCAACATCAGGCGAGAGAGATTCATGTCCAAAATACGGGTGGAAACACTGGCAACTCTCAGATGGTCACCGCTAAACAGTTCAAGAAACTGGGACCATCAGATTTTTTTGAGAGCCAAAACCACTTAAGGCAGAGATGTAGATAAAGCAGATCAACAATATATTTGATGTCTTCGGATGCTCAGAGGAGCAAAAGGTTCCCTTTGCCACCTTCATGTTGCGAGTAGAGGCATATTACTGGTGGGAATATGTAAAGCGTACTCAACCTGTCGCACTGAAGATGACTTGGAAGAAGTTTCAAGAATTGTTCAACGACAAGTACTTTCCCGAAAGTATTTGTGACAACCGAGATTTTGTAATTTAATTTAAATATTTATTGGATTGAATAAATATTTTTCGATGAATTAATTATTAGATTAATTAATTAATTGATGAAGTTGTGATAGATTAATTTATTTATATGTGTTATATATATTAAATTAATGTGGAGAATTTTATTATTCGATATATGTATTTATGTGAGCTTATTGTATTAAAATAAATATTTAATAAGCCTATTGGTATTCTAATTAATTTAAATATTAATTAGAGATTTAATAATTTGATGTTATTATTAATGAGAAATTATCTTTATTTTATTTAAAATAAATTAAACTAGTTATTTGATTTATTTTATAACAGGTGTGACATGATTTAAACTATAATATAAAGGTTTAATTAAATTAATGGAGTTTTGAAATTTTTATTACTAGCCAAACATGGCCTTAGAGGGAGTTGAGGGCAGTTACCCATGATTGGGTAACTGACCACAACGCGTCAGACGTTTTCTTTATTATTTACGCCTTCTTCTTCATTTTTTTCGTAAGTTTGACAATCACATAGAGAGTTTCAGAGAGAGATACAAAGAGAGAGTTGAGAGTTCAGAGTTTTGTGGAGAAGGAATTCATTTTCTAGTAAATTAATCTACGCTTTGGGTAATTCTCTCCAACCCAATTCTCAATTCTACGTCATTTAGTTTTATGAATTTGGCTTTCATTTATTCTGCAAGTCTCTGTAAATTGGGAAAGGGTGTTGTTATAAGAATATATGTAATGATTCGAGTAGTATAGCATGTTATATATATATATATATATATATATATATATATTGTGTGTTTCCATATCACCAATTTCTTCATATGATTATGGCTTGTTATTTTAAAAAATTTACAGAGTACGTTATATGGCCATATGACCCTTATACGTAATTTTAATATGTTAACCATAATTTTTTTCTGAAAAATTCACACACTTATATGATTATGCATGATAAAATGAACAAAACGAAACTTGAATGGTTGGATTTGGCCTTATAACGAATTCGTATCATTAAATTCCATGTTTTTGTTCAAGAACTTCAAGAACATCAAGAACAGTGCAATTTTTGCGTAATTTAATTGTGTGATTATGTGTTTTAATGGGTGAAAATCACTCCATAGATGTTAAGTATTGATTATTTATGAATTCTAGCATGTGGGTATGTCTAAATTCGTGTAAATATAAGTTGATTGGAAATTTTTAGCCATGTTCTACAATTTTCGCGAATTGCAGAACTGGAGCTGGATTCTCGCACCGCGGCGCAAACTCCTAGTTCATTTCCCGCACCGCAGTGCCACCACACCGCAGCGCCAAGTGTCCAGCCGCAGTGCCACGGCGCCGCAGCGCCAAGACCCAGTACAAAAGTGGCGCCGCAGCGCCACTTAGCAGAATGTCCAGAAAATGTTTTTTTAGTATTCAAGTATAGAAATGTGATAGCAACTTAGTCTAATGATTATAAAAACTTGTTAGACATATTATGAGGTGTTAAAATAAATTCTTAACACGTCCATAACACAATTACGTGTGGATTGAATGATCGAATGCATAATTGGCTTATTGTTCGAGAAGTCTTAATTTTACACTAAGTGTAATAATTGACTAAGTATAGTCATGAATTCGAGTTAAACAAAGAGTAAACTTGTGATGTTTAGTACGTTATTATTGACTGGTATTGTGAACATAATTGATATGTAGGATTTAATTCAAAGAACGAGTTTATTTAAGTGTAATCTACGCAAGAGGCAAGTTTCCTAACCCTACTTGTTATTGTTATATAAGTTGATTAATTCACCTTTCTACATTGAGCAAGTTATCATTATTATTGATCAAGAATGTTTTGCCTATTAATCTTTCAAGCACGATGTTGTTATACAATAATTATTCTATTGTATACTTTTGAGATTTTATCCAAATTAAACTATCAGTTATTGTTAAACCTTGTTAGACTAGCGAACCCTTATTTGATTTGACTAGTCCATAGTTGATGAGCGTTCTAAATTTCAGAACCCTTGATGAATTATCTAAACCAAACTTCTTTTGGTGCAGACTCGAATGTTAAACTGAGATTAACAACCCTGTATAGGGAATTATTTACGCTTTAGCGTTAAGATATTGTGCAGAGTATGGTACTAAGGGCTGATCCCCCTAAGTACGAGAAAAAGAGTCCATAGTCTTATGACTGTTAAAGGTGTCAAGTAAAAACACTTGATAGCCTAGGACGTAGTTCAAGGTCTTATGACCCTCAGAATTTCTTTTGATTCTTATTATTCATTCTTGATTCAAAAGTTGAGCTTTTATATCCGAAGTTATTATTTCTCTCGCGTGTTATTATTCATTTGTTATATTGTTATACTTGTGGGCAATCGTGCTCACTCTTGTGTAATAATAACATTGCAGTTAATAACAAAAGAGAAAACGAACCTTCCACTAGTAAGGGCAAGGGCAAGATTAGCAAGTAATGAAGACTGTTTTATTATTGTGGTTATGTAATGATGATTATAATTGATGTTACTTAAGACTTATTTGTTTATATTTTCTGCACAGATGATTTAAGGTTAGAGTGATCTGGGAATTATTTATTTATTTATTATGCAGTTGATGTAACCCCATAAGGGGAGAGATTTATTATTTATTTCTATTTATTGCATGGTTTGCATTTATTTATCGGTAGATAGATAGATGATGTTGTACATTGAACACCAAATCCTGTGGAAATAGAAGTATCAGATTTGGAGGTGTCACAGTATTCGTCACATGAAAGAGGTAGAGTTCATCAAGCTGGAACAAAACAATATGACCGTGTCGTAGTACGAGGCCAAGTTTGCTGATTTTTCCCGGTTTGCGTCCCACTTAGTTGATAATGAGGAGAGAATGACGCGAAAATTTCTAAGAGGTTTGAAATCCGAGATACGTCAATACCTTATCTCTCACAAACTTTGCTTGTATTCAGATGTTGTGAATTGGGCTCAGTTATTGGAACGCGATAATGAGTCAACCCAACCAAGAGAAAGCAGTCGGAAAAATGATAATACCAATGGTAGCAGTCATTGAAGCGGTGACAACAAACGTGGAGGGAATCAACATGCCAGAAATGGTAACCACTTCGGTGGTAATCATGGCCATGACAATAAAAGTGGACATTTCAAGAAGAGGAGATTCAACAATGATGGAAAGACGTCAGCACTAGCACCCGTTATTAAGGAAGGAGAATGACCACCTATCATATGCTTCAAATGTGGAGGGGAAGGACACATCAGTCCAAACTGCGCGATGCAATCCAAAGCATATTACAATTATGGAAGAGAAGGTTACCTAGCCCAATTTTATCATTTACCGAAGACAAGTCCAGCTGGGATGGAGGTATAAAAGGCCGTCCCAAAAAAGTCAAAGTTATAATGCAAGGGAGAGCGTTTGTCATGACCTCACAGAAAACAAGGAACCCGAACGAGGACATCACGGGTAAGCTTTTCATAAACTTTAGCGAAGTATATACCTTATTTTATACCGGTTCTACCCATTCTTTTATTTCTCCTACTTGCACTCAACGTTTAAATTTGACTCCGGAGAAATTTGACTTTGACTTATTTGTTGAAACTCCGTTGGGAGAAACCTTCGTTACATCCACTTTTTATAAGTCTTGTTTGGTTCAAATCGGTACCCTCACATTACCTGTCAATCTTATTTCATTGATAATACTTGCATTTGACGTAATTCTAGGGATTGATTGGTTAACTACTCATCATGCAAAAATTGATTATTTTCGTAAGGTTGTTAGCTTTCATATTCCTAACCAACCTATTATGTGAATTCAAGCAACCAAACCATTAAAATCAATCACTTTCATCTCAAGCCATAAAGCTATTTGTTTATTGAAAAACGGATGTCAAGCTTTCTTAGCTCATGTCACGAATTTAAACAAAAATATGTCAGTTTCGAATGATATTTCTATTATTAATAAATTTCCAGACATATTCCCTGAAAAACTTCCTGGCCTACACCCAGAACGTGAAATTGAATTTTGTATCGACCTTGAACCCAGTACAAAACCCATTTCCAAAGCCCCATATCGAATGGCTCATATTGAACTTCAGGAGTTAAAGACCCAACTGCAGGAATTATTAGACATCGGTTTCATTCGTCTTAGTACTTCTCCTTGGGGTGCACCTGTTCTATTCGTGAAAAAGAAAGATGGGAGTATGCGACTTTGTATTGATTATCGGGAGTTGAACCATGTCACTGTCAAAAATAGATATCCATTGCCTCGCATTGATGACCTGTTTGACCAGTTCCAAGGCGCCAAATTCTTTTTAAAGATCGATCTTTGTTCTGGATATCATCAGTTAAAGATTAGAATCGATGACATTCCAAAGACGGCTTTCAGAACTCGGTACGGGCATTATGAATTCCTAGTCATGTCTTTTCGATTTACTAATGCTCCTGCTGCCTTCATGGATATGATGAACCAGGTATTCAAGGAATATTTGGATCACTTTGTGGTCGTCTTTATTGATGACATCCTCATATATTCAAAAAGCCGTGAAGATCATGAGCAACACTTGAGGCTAATACTCCAAAAGCTTCGTGAAAACAAGCTTTATGCCATGTTAAAGAAATGTTAGTTCTGGCTTGAATAAGTAGCATTCCTTGGGCACGTAGTATCAAGTCATGGAATATCTGTTGACCTAGCAAAGATTAAAGCTATTCAAAGTTGGGAGCAACCTAAATCAGTGACTGAAGTACGTAGCTTTCTCGGCTTAGCTGGTTATTATCGGAGATTCGTAGAAGGGTTTTCTCGAATCGCTACTCCATTAACTCACCTGACTCAAAAAGTTACAAAATTCGGTTGGAGTGAGGAATGTGAGAAGAGTTTTCAAGAACTCAAGAGGAGACTCATTTCAGCATCTGTTCTGACAATACCATCTGGCTCGGAGGGATTTGTCATCTACAGTGATGATTCGGGCAAAGGGTTAGGGTGTGTTCTCATGCAACATGGGAAAGTCATAGCCTATGCCTCTCGACAACTCAAAGAATATAAGAGGAATTATCCTACTCATGACCTAGAGTTGGCAGCAGTTGTCTTTGCACTTCAAATTTGGAAGTATGATTTGTATGGAGAGAAGGTGGAGATCTATACGGATCATAAAAGCCTCAAATATTTCTTCACTCAAAAGGAACTCAACATGCGGCAGCGATGTTGGCTTAAACTGTTGAAAGATTATGATCATACCATCCAATACCGTCCTGGAAAAGTGAACGTAGTAGCTGACGCATTGAGTAGAAGATCATATGCGGGTTCGAATGTAATATTGTCAACGCATAAGCCCATTTTGTATGACTTACAAAGGATGGAGATAGAGTTAAATAATCCAGGGACCCATGTGATGATGGCGAATATACGAGTAGAACCGAATTTAATGGATAAAGTTAAATCTGCTCAAGCTACAGACCTAGAGCTGATGCGTATGAGAATGAAAGTGCAAGAAGGTGCTATGCTGGAAGCAAGAATTGATGAAGAAGGAATACTTAGATTCAACTCCAGACTTTGTGTTCCTAACGATCCTAATTTAAAGTTTAAAATCGTGATGGAGGAGCACAACACACCGTTTGCAATCCATCCTGGGAGTACCAAAATGTATCGTGATCTTCGACATACATTTTGGTGGAGTCACTACTAGAAAATCAGTCTATAGCGACGGTCGCCGACCGTCGCTATAGGCCAAAAGACCGTCGCTAAAAGTTTTAGCGACGGTCGCCGACCGTCGCCATAGAACCCGTCAGTAAAGCCTATAGCGACGATCTTTTGGCTTATAGCGACGGTCGCCGACCCTAGCTATAGGTCATGGCAAAATCATGTATTTGCTCTTTACTAACGATCGCTGAGAGTTATTGCTACGGTCATGACCGTAGCTATAGATGTCTATAGCGACGCTTGGTGACCGTCGCTATAGGGATGTGTTTTATAGAACACTATAGCTACGGTCGATGACCGTCGCTATAGCCTTTTCATATTTAAAAAAAAATTAATTGTGTACATTTATCCAACAAATATAAATACAATATAAAATAAAACAAAAAAATTATTGTATACATGATTTAAAATCATTCACATTACAATTACAATAATTACAATCTTCTTCAGAGAAGGCTAACTATTGTATCAAATATTAAGTTACAATAACAATGAGAATGACCAAGATTCTATTACTACATATATTTTTCTCCTTGGTCTCTAATAATAATATCATTCTACAAAACGAATCTGAAGAGACCTTGATTCCAGCACGAAGCTTATTCAGAATGAGAGTTGTTAATGCTTCACTTTCCACATCTTCAGAAACTATCAATAAAGGTCTTTGCTTCTGCCAATACACAATTAAACTGGTAACATGATGCAAATAAGATTAGGAACACAGAATGATTCAGCCACAACATTACTATTTACCTTCAAGGCCAACTCTAGCACTTTAACAACAGCTGTTAAGCTAGATATCTTTTTTCTCATGGATCAAAATCAATGGATCTTCCAATTCCTGTCAAGGGAAATACCAAGATAAATAAATAGAATACTCAACTAAGAGCTAAAATGATACACCGTGCACATAATTAGTATACCTTTTGCACATAACCTTCAATATATCGAAGCATGTTGCTCATATACAGGTAGTGAGTAAGATCTGGAACAAAACCAAAACGGTCACACACATTAATTAGTGGTCGTGCATCTGGAAGTTTGGCTTCCATCAAAAAGTTATTCGTCTTCTCAGCATCATAGAAGTTTGATTCTCTTGTAACACGCTCAACCTCCTTGATTTGTCCAGTCTTGGCAGCTGCCTCAATGTAATTAAAGTGAATGTCAGGATCCTCACTGCAGACAAACCAATCAATCAATAAAGAACTATATATATCAAAATTCATAAAGGCACAAATAAAAAATGGAAATCTCCCACAAAAGAAACCAAATTTATTAGAGAACATTTACTTGGAGCTCAAATATGACCCTAGGAAGAAGTACAACCCTTCATATGACTTAAATTGCTCAAAGAGTTTTATGCATGCATCAACGCCCAATTGCTCAGAATATTCTTTGGCAACCTGCGCTTGGGCATGTTTAGCTTTGGTCATCCTAAATAAAGCAAGGGTAAATCACTTGGAAATTCAGATGATCGCCAGAAAATCTAGCCTAATTCATGGTCGAGTATAAGCTTGAAGTCCAGAATTGTCCAATCAATAATATTAGAAGCACATGCCTCGACTAAGTTCTATAGAAGTAACAAATACCTGGACAATAATCTGAAGGTTGCCTCTCAGATTGACCAGTAAAAGGTCCTTCATGCACTCCAATGCCCACTCCTTAGACAGAGTGCCAAAGAATTCCACAAGAGACTGAAAGGAAGAAAAAAATGCATGTTCAGAGCCTCAGATACTTACCATGCTTTATTCTACAATAAAAGGTAGGCACAAGGACAGGAACAGACAAACCTGAGGCTCAATTGCATGAGTATTCACAATAACACGTTTAATATCAGGCAGCTCTGCATAGTGCTGCCAAGAAGGTCAAATGTTAGATCAATTCATCAAGTTGTTAAACATTATATCCTAAAAAGCAATGATCTGTGGGAAGTTGTCCAACCTGAAGCGCTCGCACATAAAGACCATCTTTTTCACAAAGTTGAGCAATGCGAGGACGGTCGTAATGACTAAACATCCCATTTGCTAAAATTGCATCAGCAACATTAGGGAAGGTAACAAGATTTATTTCCAGAACCTATATAAATTATAAACATTAAGATGATAATGTAGATTCATGCTAACAAAAAGGATTTCCTCGGCATCTCTAAAAAAGGCAACCTTAGTTTGTAGGAAAGCATGTTCCGCTAAATTGGGCTTCAGGACATCCAATAGAAATGCAGTTGCCTCCCGTATTAAGTTCCTCTAAGGGATTGAAAAATGAGTGGGGAGAAATAATTAGTATAGTTTGTAATCGGCTACTCAAAAATAAAAATTTCTGTGTAAACTAGATAAGAAAAATGAATAAGAACAGCATCAACTAATATATGCGCACAGTCTGTGCGTGTCTACGTCTGTGCAAGTGCAAGGGCACCATCAAAACACGTGGTTCAACCAGAAAAGCTTAATATAAAAATGTAAAACTAGTCAAGGAAACATTACAGTTCAGTATGGTTAAATGTAAAACACAGATAGTAGAAACCTGGAGAAAAAGGTCAGTTATCATGTTGTAATCAACTGGACAACCTCCCTCCATTTGAGACATCATAAGTGTAAAATTAACAGCCCCCTACAATAAGCAGAAAAGAGTTACTAATCAAAGTTTCATTCACAACAAATGTTATCCACTTACTAATCAAATCGTCATCAGAAACAAATTTATGTTATTCAACTCGAATTCCAACAAGTTATTTCTCGACATGAACAGAAGGTTAAAGGATACAGTGAAGTTTTACGAAAAAGATAAAAGTTTTATTTATAAGTTAACCGACATATAATAGTTATCCAATTGTTTTAATTCCTTCATACCTGAGGATCTGATCGAAGAATTGTTTGCAGTAAAAACAAATAATCAGGTGTGTATCCAACATGTGTCAAGAAATAAATGATTGTACACTCCTTAGAATTGTAACAGCAATCAAAATTAAATCTGTAGCGGATTCAAATAAACAAAATATATACCAGAATTAAATTATTGGAAAATATTAGGACATACTGCACTAAATATGTCACTAACCTGCTTGGAGTATATAAGAATTTTGTCAAATTCCCTTCGCTCAGCAAAAGCTGCAACAACTTTTGGAGTTGCTCTTGCTTTAATATAAATTTTTAAAGCAAGATCATTGTCCACAATCTACAAGGAAACACTTTAATAATGTCAGAAAGGTGCAAAAACAATTACTTAGCCGGCATGTTTAAAAAACATTTATGGGACGCGTTTTGCGGTGCATTACAAGGTGAACAATGCAGCAAAAGTGCATAAAATACAATTACTGGGGCAGGAGGCTTGCAAGGCGTGCATTTTTGCTCTCAGGGCATTACCCACAGAAACACAGAAACAAACACAAAGGAGTGGGAAGGGGAGGGGGAGGGGGAGGGGGAGGGGGAGGGGGAGAAGAGAAAGTGCTAACATATGATGTAACTCAATTAAGTGCTAACACTTAATATAAATAAGGACAAGAAAGTTATTCAATGTGGAAATTTGAGTTTTACACTAGCTCGACAAACTCTTTTGGCTTTGAAATAAACATGGTCTTAGAATTGATATTGCCACAAGTGAATGTGTTTTCACAAGGTCCTCTCTCACAGTGGACCCCATGTGAGAAGAAACTTGTGAAACTATCAAATTTACTTGTGAAAATATCAATTCCCTACTTAAAAATGCAACTGATGTTCCACCCTTTTAAACTTTCCCCTTTCCCTTTCCCTTTGCTTTTGTTTTTATTTATCTCTCTTCCCTCCCCCAACCCTCTTTCATTTTTCCCACTTGTTTTTATTTACATCTGTTTTATCTTTATATTTTCTTCCTTGCCTTCCTTGAAGGGATTCATTTTCCAGCCTAACTATCTTCTCTTGAGTTAAAGTATCAGCATGTAAATCTTAGCATTTCAGGGGCAAAGCAGTTGAGCTTTAAAGTGGAAATAAGCATTCAAAAATTTGAACTTGTGACCAAATTTAACTGACATTTAGTATATAGTAGCAGCAAGAAGTTCAATCCAAAATTATTTAAGTTCTTCGAATTACCAAAAACACAACATTAAAAAAAATAGCAACTAGATATAGTGATTAAAAGCAACCTCATATATTAGCCAAATAAGGACATGCCTCACATACTGAGACACATATAAGTTATAAAATCTAAAAAGGTAATAAATAACACATAAAAATTCCAACAGAACACGCAATTAAGATGGAGTGTGTAAACATTCCCTCATTTCATTCCAAAGTTAGAGATACATTTTAAAAACGAAACGAAAACTTTTAGGATAATTTTATGTTTTCATATGTATACACACCCGAGCAGTACTAGGATCATGACAAGTCATTATGTTCTCAAAATTTGGAGCATAATTAACAAGGAATTTGAAAAGGAAGGGAGTAAATGGAATTAGTCCAGACCCAGACCCAGACCCAGAAATATCATGGAGAAAACATAAAAAGAAAGGAATTCGGTAATCTACAGCAACAAACAATTGATTAAAAAGCCAAAAAATAATTGCAAACCCAACAGAAACTGAAACTCACAACATCTCCACTGGAAATCCCAAGGTGGGTGAGAGCAGAAGCAAGTCTAATGCACCTCTCAAAGGTATCTCTCCAAGTGAACTTAACATTATCCCATAGACAAGAGAGATCCTGTTCCTGTAAACAATTGCAGATCATTCCAAAAAGCTTATTGGGGACAGAGGAATTCAGAAGTTAAACTAAAGGAAATCCATATCAAATAAACAACTCAATAGAGAAACGAATGACAAATATATATATATATATATATATATATATATATATATATATATATATATATATATATATATAACTGACATTAATTCAAAAAGGGAAACCTCTTTAAATTTCCAAGGGAAACTTCCTCATGATGCCGATTTGAGATTCAAAGACAGACACAAATAGAGTAATTAGTTGCGGAATATACATTTAACCAGTCAAACATCATCAAATTCAACAAACCTTTAACATCAAAAAATGTCTGCTGGTTATGCCTTCGCCTCCACCATAAAAGCAGTCCAAATCCAAAAATGAACAAGAAGAAGTATAATATAAGAGTCTGGCAGAAAATAAAACAATAAACAAGAAGTATAAAAAATTAGTTTCAAACAATAAGCAACCAACAACTTGCTAGATGTTATATTGATATTCAAAATTGTAATATAAGAGTCTGGCAGAAAAGAATAACGCAGACAACAAATTGATCCTACAGCTACATACCATTCTTTCTCTCTGCCTCCTCTTCTCTTCTTTTACTGAAAACATTTCAAGTGGCACACCTTGAGTAACATCCCGCTCAATCTTCTTTCGCCAAATAATTCTGCAGATCAAATATCAAATTTTGTATTAATGAAACAAAGTTATTGACTATAGCACTAAGAAGTCTTCCTTTCATTCTTTCATATTTTAGCTAATATTATTGATTTTGCAAAGTCATGTATACAAAAAATAATAAAGAGTTTATTAATTATATCTGAGGCTGAAAAGAAAACACAATAGCTCACATCAAACCCATAAAATAAAGCACACCATTAACATTATAAAAGTCAGGAACTTTGAAATTATTAACCAGGAAATTATAAACCTAACTTTAAAAATAAAAATATGAAAAGAGTTATAGTGACAACAATACAATCTGGAGTTCAGTTCCTGGTATTCACTATGTTTTGGGGTTTTAATTCATTCAGCACCTTCCACTACGTTATTAAGCAAGAAATAAAATTATTATATATATATATATATATATATATATATATATATATATATATATATATTCATCTGAACTCAATCTCGCACTAATGAGTGCATCAAATTTTTGAAATGCAATAGTGGACATGGTAGACAACCATTCCCATAATTTATCGTTTAGAGTACATATATTCATCTCCCTTAAACCGTAAAGATAATTGGGCCAAAATTAAAAATCAAAACTTATAACCAACGAAAATTGACTTACGTTTCATTAAGATTTGAATCACCGAACGGATTTGAGTCATTTGTATATCCAGAAACCGTTTGTGACTTGAGTTTCTTCGCTACTTTCAACGCCTAAATCATGAAACAACATCACAG
The DNA here is from genome assembly GCA_020205505.1 of Panax japonicus. Lineage (NCBI taxonomy): Eukaryota > Viridiplantae > Streptophyta > Magnoliopsida > Apiales > Araliaceae > Panax > Panax japonicus. Next base: position 79,679,968 of record CM035095.1, on the reverse strand, counting down.
TATCATTAACATTAAACAATACAAAAAGTAAAAACGAAAATAAAAAAGTTCGTTTGAATAACAACCTTTTTCTGGGCCTTTTTGGCCAAATACTCAGTAATATCATCTTCAGTAATCTTTTTCTTCTTCTTGCTCTCCCGTTTTCTTTCATATTCGCTATCGTCTGAATTTTCTAGGTTAGTCGATCGACGCCGGCTGCGGCGGCTTCTAGGGCTGCGGCTTCGGTAATGTCGCATTGTGGAGCCACACGGCAGAGATGTATCGCTAATTTCCAATTGCGATTTAGGGCTGGGTATGAGAGATTTAGGGGATGAGTACGGGAGATTTAGGGGCTGCGTACAAGAGATTTATTCTTCCAATTGTGATTTATGTTCGCGATGAAGTTAGAAATTTAGGGTATAGGTATGAGAGATTTTGGGAGAGTGAAAATAATGGAGGTAGATTTTGGCAGATAATTTCATTTAGGAGGGAACTTGAAGCTTCCATTACCTACGGCCAAATAAAAGGCCTCGGTATAAGCCTATTTTATCCCTTTATTGCGTCGGCCAAGACGTGACCCTCGTAATAGAGTTATTTTTTCTCTTTATACCAACGGTCAGCTCATTCCCGTCGCTATAGATACCCTATTGCTACGGTTCCGAACTGACCGTCGCTAAATCTCATCGTTATAGGTCAAATTTCTTGTAGTGAGTAATATGAAGAGAGAGATAGCGGAGTTTATCTCAAGGTGTTTAACTTGTCAACGAGTCAAGCCGGAGCATCAAGTACCAAAAGATCCATTGCAACCACATGACATTCCATAATGGAAGTGGGAGCACATTACCATGGATTTTATTACTGGTCTTCCCAAGGTTTCTCAAGGTATAGATGCAATTTGGGTCATTGTTGATAGATTGACCAAGTCGGCTCATTTCTTACCTATACGAGAAACTTATACACTTGAACGTCTTGCTCGTATGTACATAAATGAGATTGTAAGATTGCATGGTATGCCAGTATCCATAGTTTCTGATCGAAACCCAATATTCACTTCAAGATTTTGGGTTAGTTTGCAAAAAGCTATGGGCACAGATTTACGATTTAGTTCGGCTTATCTTCCTAAAACGGACAGGCAGTCAGAGAGGACTATTCAAACTCTTGAAGATCTATTAAGATTCTTTGTCCTTGACTTCAAGGGAAGTTGGGACAAGTTCTTAGTATTGGTGGAGTTTTCATACAACAACAGTTATCAAGCAAGTATTGGCATGGCTCCATTCGAGGTGTTGTATGGAAGAAAGTGTCGTTCTCTAGTATGCTGGGATGAGGTGGGTGAAGCAATGTTGTTGGAACCAGAGTTGGTACGTATGACTACGGAAAAGATTCAAACGATCCGACAACATATAAAAATCTCACAAGATCGACAAAAGAGTTATGCTGATCTTCATTAAAAGGACGTGGAATTCAATATTGGAGATCATGTGTTGTCATGTGTTGCTCCATGGAAAGGAGTTACAAGATTTGGAAAGAGAGAAAAGCTCAATCCTCGATTCATTGGCCCATTTTTAATCCTCAATCGAATAGGAACTATGGCCTATAGACTCGCTTTACAGCCAAGTATATCTCGTGTTCATAACGTTTTTCACATATCCATGTTACGTAAATATGTGGAAGACCCGAACCACATCATTGAGTTAGAACCGGACGAAATAGCGGAAGATTTAACGTATGAAGAGGTTCCTGTTAAAATCTTGGATAAGAAGGAGCATATTTTACGCTCCAAGGTTATACCTCAAGTCAAAGTTTTGTGGAGAAACCACGATGTTGAGGAAATGACCTGGGAGTTAGAATCTGAAATGAAATCAAGGTATCCTCACCTATTCATCATACCAGGTATGTACCCTAATTTCGAGGGTGAAATTTTATGAGAAGGGGAGGTTGTAAGTCCCCAACTTTTATGAATAAAAATGAATTTTCTATAAATATCATTTTTGAATATTATGGAGTGAATTTAATATAATGTTATAGTTGTGGGTAATATTTATAAATTTTACAAAGTACGCAAGTTGTTATATTATATTCGATTGGTTAGGGAATATTCGTATTAACAGGGAATATTCGTACGACGGCACAATCATTAGTGGACCCACAACAGAATTACTGTCGAAATGAGAAAATGACAAAAATATCTTTTTATGAAAATAACGATGGAAGTTTTACCGTTAACTGTTAAAATAACCGGTGTTAAAAGTACAGTAATACGCGTGGTTGCATAGTAGCACACAATATTGATTATTGATGCGTACGTGAGAAGTCACTCAGTTTTGTTCAAATATTGCTATAGTAATTGCTGCATAGTATCTCACGTTATTTGATTCAATTATTATCGATATTTTATATATTAGTAAATCAATAATTGAGAGAGAAAAGTTATTAATATTATTATTTGTAATATTGACGATGTCTAGAAGTTCTGTCAAGGAGAGGTTTGGCCACCTAATTGCGCGTCAATAAGGAGATTGTGAGATTGTGAGATTGTGAGATTGCATGGCATGCCAGTATCCATAGTTTCGGATCGTGACCCAAGATTCACTTCAAGATTTTGGGTTAGCTTGCAAAAAGCTATGGGCACGGATTTGCGATTCAGTTCGGCATACCATCCTCAAACGGACGGACAATCAGAGAGGACTATTCAAACTCTTGAAGATCTATTAAGACTCTGTGTCCTAGATTTCAAGGGCAGTTGGGATAAGTATTTACCATTGGTGGAATTCTCGTACAACAACAGTTATCAAGCAAGTATAGGTGTAGCTCCATTTGAAGCATTATATGGACGAAAGTGTCGCTCTCCAATATGTTGGGATGAGGTGGGTGAAGCAACATTGTTGGGACCCGAGTTAGTACGTATGACTACCGAAAAGATCCAAATGATTCGACAACGTATACAAACGGCACAAGATCGACAAAAGAGTTATGCGGATCTTCATCGAAAGGACGTAGAATTTAGTGTTGGGGATCATGTATTGTTGTGTGTTGCCCCATGGAAGGGAGTTACAAGATTCGGAAAGAGAGGAAAGCTCAATCCATGATTTATTGGTCCATTTCAAATTCTTGACCGAGTAGGAAATGTAGCCTATAGACTCGCGTTACTTCCAAGTATGTCTCGTGTTCATAATGTTTTTCATATATCTGTGCTTCGTAAATATGTGAAAGACCCGAACCACGTTATTGAGTTAGAACCAGATGAGATAGCCGAAGACTTAACGTACGAAGAGGTACCTGTCAAGATCTTGGATAGGAAGGAGCATGTCCTACGCACGAAGGTCATACCACAAGTTAAAGTTTTGTGGAGGAACCATGCTATAGAGGAAATGACGTGGGAGTTGGAAACGGAAATGAAAGCGAGGTATCCTCACCTTTTCGAAACACCAGGTACGTATGTCAATTTCGAGGACGAAATTTCATAAGGAGGGGAGGTTGTAAGACCCCAAATAATTAATAAATGAAATTTAATTTCCTCTAATTATTATTTTGAAATAGTAAGGGTTGATGTGATTAATGTGGATAATTATGGGTAAAATATGCAAATATTTCAAAATAAGTAAGTGGTTATAAAATATTCATTGTTGTTGGGGAATATTCGTACTGTCGTGGAATATTCGTACTGTCGGGGAATATTCGTACGACGGCGCAGCCATGTGTGGGCCCCATAACGGAAAGCGATTGGAGGAAGAAAATGACAAATATAAGTTGTTTAAAAATAACGGCGTAGTTGTTACCGTTTACACTGTTGGAATACCCGGTGGTTAAAACACAGTAATACGCGTTGTTGCACAGTAGCACACGGTATTGCACCAATTATTGACTCTTACGTAAGAAGGCACTACTCAATAATGGTTACAGTAATTATTGTTCAGTATTTTATTATATTGATTCAATAACTGTTGCGTTGATATTTTTATATTGCTGTTGTTTCAATAATTGTCATTGCACGGTATTTTTTATTATCGAAGCAATAATTCATATTATCTGAATAATATTATTAGATAACATTATTGGCAATGTCTAGAAAGTTCTGTCTAAGGAGAGGTTTGGTCACCTAATTGCGCGCCAGTAAGAAGAAATTCTTATTGGAAAGCCCCCTCTTTCCTGGGAACGGCCTGGTTGTCAGTATTGTGATTCTGTAATATTATTTGTGAATAATTAAATTATTGATTTATATGATGAGGAAAATATTGATTTTATGTGGATATAGATGGAGAAAATTTTTAATGTGACAATTGTTGAAAATTAATATTTTATCTTTTTATGATAAAATAATTCATTTAAATATTTTAATAATATAATAATGATGGTATTTTTACGATGAATGTGGGATATATGAGTATATATGGAGGAGGAGTATTTTTGTTACCAAAAATATTTAAAACATGTTAAATATGTCGGTGGACCCCATTTCTTGACTGAAATTTGATTATAGCCTGTAAAATCGCTCGTTTGTGGATTTTGATCAATTTCTGTTTGGAATTTGGAAAAACTTCCTTATGCAAAGTTGTAGAGAATTGAATTTCCTATAAAAACTCGCGAGATTCGAATTTTCTGATAAAAGGGCTATTTATTATGAATTATTGAAGTTTTGAAGCTCCGAAATAATTGATTTTTGGAAGTTTTAAATATTTTTTTTAACAAAAACGTTTTTTTCACTCCTTCTAGAAGATGAGCATGTGGGATATGTTAGAAATCTGATTTCTAGAGGCGTAGGAATCTTGATTTATATATATATTATTAAAATAAATTTTCTGCTTTGGTGTTCTAAGCAATTTCCTATAAATAGGTGCCTAGGTTAGAATTGAAAATCACACCAGAAACTGAAGTTTTCTCTCTCTATATTATCGAGTGTATTCTTGTGAGTATTTTGAGTATACTTTGAGTATTGCTATACGGTGAAAGTTCAAGTCATAGCCTATATCCGGTGTTTCAGCTAGAAGTATAAATCTTTCGAGGTAAGGGATATTATTTTTTAAAAAATGATATTATTTCTTCTAATATCATTATGCCGAAGTATTGATCTGAATTTTTTTATCAAATTTGAAACTTTTTCATGTCGGGGTTACTATTCATGAGTTACTATTCACGAGTTACTATTCACGAGTTACTATTCACGAGTACTATTCACGAAGCGTGAAGATATTTTTTTTGTGAAATTAGTATCTTTTGGTGTCGGAGTTATTATTCACGTATACGACACTATTCACGTATACGATACTACTCACGAATACGGCACTATTCACCGAAAAATGAAATTTCTTCTTTTTGTCTAAAATATCTATTCCGGATACTAGCTTTGATTGTATCCATGTTTTGATCATTCTTGAATTTTACACCACTTTCTTGATTTTTGAGGTATTTTTGGACATGGATAAAACAAAGTACGAATCCTTAATCCTTAATCCTTGTCATTTTGTTTCACTAGATTCGTTTCTTTAAAAATATTTTCCATCATCCTCAGTCTTAAATGATGATATTATTGAATATCTTTGGCCTGTAGTGCAAAGATGAATGATTTCTGATGAATATCTTTGGCCCGTAGTGCAAAGATGAACAGTTGTTTAGATGAACATGACCGACTGATGAATATCCTTGGCCTGTAGTGCAAGGATGAATATATGATTCAAGAGGTGCATTGATTGATGTTACAGGGATAAAAATACTGTTGATGGACTATTAAATTCATAGACATTAGTAGATTTCATTCTCTACGTAACTCTTCTATGAATTAATATTTTCCGCTGCGAATATTGATTTAACATTTGTTGTCTATTGTATTCTATCAGATTTTTTCCCTGTTGAAGACTAACGATAATTTGTTGTATATTATCTTAGTCATAATATTCTTTACTGGGCTAGTTGAGCTCACCCTTTTTCCTTTTTGTTCCATTTTTCTTCTCAGGAGGCGAGAATATAGCGAGTACGAATCGGGGTATGGAATGAAGGTTCTAGGGAGAGTTGTTTAGTAGTCCTCACCATTTTTGTAAAATAATGTATCAATAATTATGATGGGGATTTATTTGTATGTGGATATTGTCTAGATGGCAATATCTGTATTTAAACTCATAGTTTACATGTTGTAATAATAAAGTTGTAGTTGTTTCTGAACCGTGTATTGACAACTCAGAATGGGTGATGTATACCTATTTTGGGGGTGTCACAGTTGGTATCAGAGCTTAGGGATATGATCTCTGGCGGAGATCGGGGAATAGAACTAGGAGGGGAGAGACAAGTAATTCCTTCGCTAGTGTGTCCTACCTAAGCTTATTTGTTAGTTGGTCAGTATTTAGGGATATTATGTGATATGTGATTTGCTTAATTAACCCTTGTTTTATGGCAGTATTTAAGAATGGCAACCGAGAATGTTAACAGTGGAGTTAATGAGACCGTGGAGATGCCTGTACTTACCAACGAGGAGAACGTACAACAGGCTGACAATGTTCCTCCTGTGAACAACACCACTGATCAGACGATGAACGACGCAATGTTTAAAAGCTTTTTGCAGTTCATGCAAAATCAGACGAGGGAGACTCGTGTTCAAAATACAGGAGGAAATGATAGCAATTCACGAGTTGTCACAGCCAAGCAGTTCAAAGAGTTGGGACCACCAGAATTTAAGGGAAAGCCAGATCCGATCATAGCGGAAACGTGGGTCAAGCAAATTACCAAGATATTCGATGTCTTGGGATGCACGGAGGAGCAGAAGGTTCCGTTCGCCACCTTTATGTTCCGTGGCGAGGCAGACTACTGGTGGGAGTCTGTGAAGCGTACCCATCCAGCCGCACTCAGCATGTCTTGGGAGACGTTTCAAAAACTATTTAATGACAAATACTTTCCTGAAAGTGTTCGTCATATGAAGGAAGTGGAGTTCATCAGATTAGAACAAAATAACATGACGGTGTCTCAGTACGAGGCAAAGTTTGCAGAGTTATCCAGGTTTGTACCTCATTTGGTGGAGAATGAGGAACGTATGATGCGGATGTTTCTGAGAGGTTTGAAACCCGGCATACGACAATATCTCATCTCTCATAAATTTTCTCTCTATTCAGATGTTGTTAACAGGGCTCAATTGTTGGAGCGAGATAACGAGTACGGTCAACCGAGGTACCACAATCAGGATCATACTGGAGATAGCAGTCAGCAAAACAACAATAACCAGTGGAGAAAGAAAAAGACGGACAAAAATGGTAACCACTCTGGTGGTAATTATAGCCACGAAAATAGAAGAAGCGAGTCAAGAGGAGATTTTAAAAAGAGAAGATTCAACAGCGACAATGTGAAAATGGCAGCACCAGCAGCAACTGGTTCCAAGGGAGGGGAACGACCACCGGTCGTATGCTACAAATGCGGAAAAGAGGGACATATCAGTCCAAACTGCCCACAACAGTTCAAGTTATGCTATAATTGTGGAAAGGAAGGACATATCGCTCGAGATTGTACGGTAGCGAAACCAATTCCAGCGGGGACGATGACTCAAAAGACTGTCCCAGAAAAGTCAAAGTCAACGGTTCTTGGAAGGGCGTTTGTTGTGACTGGTCAAAATGCAAGGAACCCAAACGAGGTGATCACGGGTAAGCTATTTATAAATTCTTGCGAAGTTTATACCTTACTTGATACCGGTGCTACCCATTCATTTATCTCTCCTGCTTGTGCTCAACGTTTAAACTTGACTCCGGAGAAATTAGACTTTGACCTATCTATGGAAACTCCGTTGGGAGAAACTTTCATCACATCCACTGTTTATAAATCTTGTTTGATTCAAGTTGGCACCATCACCTTACCTGTTGACCTTATCTCTTTAAAGATACTTGCTTTTGATGTGATTTTAGGGATTGATTGGTTAACAACTCATCATGCCAAAATTGATTGTTTTCGTAAGGTTGTTAGTTTTCATATTCCTAATCAACCTGTTGTTCGAATTCAGACAACTAAACCATTAAAATCAATCACTGTCATATCTAATCATAAAGCTATTCGTTTATTGAAAAACGGATGTCAAGCTTTCTTAGCCCATGTTATGGATTTAAATAAAGACACGTCAAAATTGAATAATATTCCTGTTGTTATTGACTTTCCTGACGTATTTCCTGAAGAACTTCCCGGTCTACCCCCAGAACGAGAAGTTGAATTCTTTATTGATCTTGAACCTGGTACAAAGCCCATTTCTAAAACCCCATATCGAATGGCTCCTGTTGAACTTCAGGAGTTAAAGGTCCAACTACAGGAATTGTTGGACATCGGTTTCATTCGTCCTAGTACATCTCCTTGGGGTGCTCCTGTTTTATTCGTAAAGAAGAAAGACAGGAGTATGCGACTTTGTATTGACTATCGGGAATTGAACCATGTCACTATCAAGAATAAGTATCCTCTACCTCGTATTGATGACTTGTTTGACCAGTTGCAAGGAGCACAATTCTTTTCAAAAATCGATCTTCGTTCTGGATATCATCAGCTGAAAATTAGAACTGAGGATATTCCAAAGACTGCCTTCAGAACTCGGTATGGGCATTATGAATTTTTAGTCATGTCTTTCGGATTGACTAATGCTCCTGCGGCTTTTATGGATATGATGAACCGAGTATTCAAGGATTATTTGGACCAATTTTTTGTTGTCTTTATTGATGACATCCTCATATATTCCAAAAACCGTGAAGATCATGAGCACCATTTGAAGCTGGTACTCCAAAGGCTTCGTGAAAACAAGCTATATGCCAAGTTAAAGAAATGCGAGTTCTGGCTTGAGGAAGTAGCATTTCTTGGGCATGTGGTGTCAAAACATGGAGTATCTGTTGACCCGACGAAGATTGAAGCAATACAGATTTGGGAGCAACCGAAGACGGTGACTGAAGTTCGTAGCTTTCTTGGCTTAGCTGGTTATTATCGGAGATTCGTGGAAGGGTTTTCTCGAATCGCTACTCCATTAACCCAGCTAACTCGGAAGGATACAAAATTCGTTTGGATCGAAGGATGCGAGAAGAGTTTCCAAGAGCTTAAGAGGAGACTTATTTCGGCACCTGTTCTAACAATACCATCTGGTACGGATGGATTTGTTATCTATAGCGATGCTTCGGGTAAAGGGTTAGGATGTGTTCTCATGCAACATGGGAAAGTCATAGCCTATGCCTCGCGACAACTTAAAGAGTATGAGAGGAATTATCCTACTCATGATCTAGAGTTGGCAGCAGTCGTTTTCGCGCTAAAGATATGGAGGCACTATCTATATGGGGAGAAAATGGAGATATATTCAGACCATAAAAGCCTTAAATATTTCTTCACTCAAAAAGAACTCAACATGCGGCAGCGACGTTGGCTCGAGCTATTAAAAGACTATGACCACACTATTCAATACCATCCTGGAAAAGCAAACGTGGTAGCTGACGCGTTGAGTAGAAGGTCATATGCAGGAACAAGTGCGATGATGTCAAGTATACGCATAGAGCCAACTTTAATAGAAAAAGTTAAGGTTGCTCAAGCCACCGATCCGGAGTTGATGCATATGAAAAAGAAAGTAAAAGAAGGTGCTATTCCAGAAGCGAGAATCGATGAAGAGGGAATACTTCGAGTCCACTCCAGACTTTGTGTTCCTAACGACTCTGATTTAAAGTATAAGATCATGATGGAGGCACACAATACACCATTTGCAATCCATCCTAGAAGTACCAAAATGTATCGTGATCTTCGACATACATTTTGGTGGAACAATATGAAGAGAGAGATTGCAAAGTTTATCTCAACATGTTTAACTTGTCAACGTGTAAAGGCGGAGCATCAAGTGCCTAAGGGACCATTGCAACCACTTGAGATTCCGAAATGGAAGTGGGAACATATTACTATGGATTTCGTTACGGGTCTTCCCACGGTTTCTCAAGGCATCAATGCTATTTGGGTTATTGTTGATAAATTAACCAAGTCTGCTCATTTCTTGCCGATACGGGAGACTTATTCCCTTGAACGTCTTGCTCAAATGTATGTAAATGAGATTGTGAGATTGCATGGCATGCCAGTATCCATAGTTTCGGATCGTGACCCAAGATTCACTTCAAGATTTTGGGTTAGCTTGCAAAAAGCTATGGGCACGGATTTGCGATTCAGTTCGGCATACCATCCTCAAACGGACGGACAATCAGAGAGGACTATTCAAACTCTTGAAGATCTATTAAGACTCTGTGTCCTAGATTTCAAGGGCAGTTGGGATAAGTATTTACCATTGGTGGAATTCTCGTACAACAACAGTTATCAAGCAAGTATAGGTGTAGCTCCATTTGAAGCATTATATGGACGAAAGTGTCGCTCTCCAATATGTTGGGATGAGGTGGGTGAAGCAACATTGTTGGGACCCGAGTTAGTACGTATGACTACCGAAAAGATCCAAATGATTCGACAACGTATACAAACGGCACAAGATCGACAAAAGAGTTATGCGGATCTTCATCGAAGGACGTAGAATTTAGTGTTGGGGATCATGTATTGTTGCGTGTTGCCCCATGGAAGGGAGTTACAAGATTTGGAAAGAGAGGAAAGCTCAATCCATGATTTATTGGTCCATTTCAAATTCTTGACCGAGTAGGAAATGTAGCCTATAGACTCGCGTTACCTCCAAGTATGTCTCGTGTTCATAATGTTTTTCATATATCTGTGCTTCGTAAATATGTGAAAGACCCAAACCACGTTATTGAGTTAGAACCAGATGAGATAGCCGAAGACTTAACGTACGAAGAGGTACCTGTCAAGATCTTGGATAGGAAGGAGCATGTCCTACGCACGAAGGTCATACCACAAGTTAAAGTTTTGTGGAGGAACCATGCTATAGAGGAAATGACGTGGGAGTTGGAAACGGAAATGAAAGCGAGGTATCCTCACCTTTTCGAAACACCAGGTACGTATGTCAATTTCGAGGACGAAATTTCATAAGGAGGGGAGGTTGTAAGACCCCAAATAATTAATAAATGAAATTTAATTTCCTCTAATTATTATTTTGAAATAGTAAGGGTTGATGTGATTAATGTGGATAATTATGGGTAAAATACGCAAATATTTCAAAATAAGTAAGTGGTTATAAAATATTCATTGTTGTTGGGGAATATTCGTACTGTCGTGGAATATTCGTACTGTCGGAGAATATTCGTACGACGGCGCAACCATGTGTGGGCCCCATAACGGAAAGCGATTGGAGGAAGAAAACGACAAATATAAGTTGTTTAAAAATAACGGCGTATTTGTTACCGTTTACACTGTTGGAATACCCGGTGGTTAAAACACAGTAATACGCGTTGTTGCACAGTAGCACACGGTATTGCACCAATTATTGACTCTTACGTAAGAAGGCACTACTCAATAATGGTTACAGTAATTATTGTTCAGTATTTTATTATATTGATTCAATAACTGTTGCGTTGATATTTTAATATTGCTGTTGTTTCAATAATTGTCATTACACAGTATTTTTTATTATCGAAGCAATAATTCATATTATCTGAATAATATTATTAGATAAAATTATTGGCAATGTCTAGAAAGTTCTGTCTAAGGAGAGGTTTGGTCACCTAATTGCGCGCCAGTAAGAAGAAATTCTTATTGGAAAGCCCCCTCTTTCCTGGGAACGGCCTGGTTGTCAGTATTGTGATTCTGTAATATTATTTGTGAATAATTAAATTATTGATTTATATGATGAGGAAAATATTGATTTTATGTGGATATAGATGGAGAAAATTTTTAATGTGACAATTGTTGAAAATTAATATTTTATCTTTTTATGATAAAATAATTCATTTAAATATTTTAATAATATAATAATGATGGTATTTTTACGATGAATGTGGGATATATGAGTATATATGGAGGAGGAGTATTTTTGTTACCAAAAATATTTAAAACATGTTAAATATGTCGGTGGACCCCATTTCTTGACTGAAATTTGATTATAGCCTGTAAAATCGCTCGTTTGTGGATTTTGATCAATTTCTGTTTGGAATTTGGAAAAACTTCCTTATGCAAAGTTGTAGAGAATTGAATTTCCTATAAAAACTCGCAAGATTTGAATTTTCTGATAAAAGGGCTATTTATTATGAATTATTGAAGTTCTCAAGCTCCGAAATAATTGATTTTTGGAAGTTTTAAATATTTTTTTTAACAAAAACATTTTTTTCACTCCTTCTAGAAGATGAGCATGTGGGATATGTTAGAAATCTGATTTCTAGAGGCGTAGGAATCTTGATTTATATATATATTATTAAAATAAATTTTCTACTTTGGTGTTCTAAGCAATTTCCTATAAATAGGTGCCTAGGTTAGAATTGAAAATCACACCAGAAACTGAAGTTTTCTCTCTCTATATTATCGAGCGTATTCTTGTGAGTATTTTGAGTATACTTTGAGTATTGCTATACGGTGAAAGTTCAAGTCATAGCCTATATCCGGTGTTTCAGCTAGAAGTATAAATCTTTCGAGGTAAGGGATATTATTTTTTTTAAAAATGATATTATTTCTTCTAATATCATTATGCCGAAGTATTGATCTGAATTTTTTATCAAATTTGGAACTTTTTCATGTCGGGGTTACTATTCACGAGTTACTATTCACGAGTACTATTCACGAAGCGTTAAGATGTTTTTTTTTTGTGAAATTACTATCTTTTGGTGTCGGAGTTATTATTCACGTATACGACACTATTCACGTATACGATACTACTCACGAATACGGCACTATTCACCGAAAAATGAAATTTGTTCTTTTTGTCTAAAATATCTATTCCGGATACTAGCTTTGATTGTATCAATGTTTTGATCATTCTTGAATTTTACACCACTATCTTGATTTTTGAGGTATTTTTGGACATGGATAAAACAAAGTACGAATCCTTAATCCTTAATCCTTGTCATTTTGTTTCACTGGATTCGTTTCTTTAAAAATATTTTCCATCATCCTCAGTCTTAAATGATGATATTATTGAATATCTTTGGCCTGTAGTGCAAAGATGAATGATTTCTGATGAATATCTTTGGCCCGTAGTGCAAAGATGAACAGTTGTTTAGATGAACATGACCGACTGATGAATATCCTTGGCCTGTAGTGCAAGGATGAATATATGATTCAAGAGGTGCATTGATTGATGTTACAGGGATAAAAATACTGTTGATGGACTATTAAATTCATAGACATTAGTAGATTTCATTCTCTACGTAACTCTTCTATGAATTAATATTTTCCGCTGCAAATATTGATTTAACATTTGTTGTCTATTGTATTCTATCAGATTTTTTCCCTGTTGAAGACTAACGATAATTTGTTGTATATTATCTTAGTCATAATATTCTTTACTGGGCTAGTTGAGCTCACCCTTTTTCCTTTTTGTTCCATTTTTCTTCTCAGGAGGCGAGAATATAGCGAGTACGAGTCGGGGTATGGAATGAAGGTTCTAGGGGGAGTTGTTTAGTAGTCCTCACCATTTTTGTAAAATAATGTATCAATAATTATGATGGGGATTTATTTGTATGTGGATATTGTCTAGATGGCAATATCTGTATTTAAACTCATAGTTTACATGTTGTAATAATAAAGTTGTAGTTGTTTCTGAACCGTGTATTGACAACTCAGAATGGGTGATGTATACCTATTTTGGGGGTGTCACATAATATATATTATATTTTATTTAATAATTTTCGTTTTATTAGAATATTTTATTGCATAGTACTGCATAGTAAATCAAGATTTTTCAAAAGTTTTGCCGGCTGAATTCGCCAGTGACTTTCCTTTACTGTGCGCTCAAATAGTATTCTTTTCATTCTCCTATAAATAGGATGCTTAATTAGAATTGAAAATCACACCAGAATCAGAGAATTCTTCTTCTATAATCTTGAGCGTATTTCTTTCGAGTTTTAGAAAGTTTTGAGCGTAGAAAACAGTATAGGTTTTCTTCAAGAATATCTCCGCCCTACCAGTAGGAATGCTCTTCTTTTCAAGGTAAGGGGTATTATTTATTTCATATTCTGAAGAGATATTATTTTTTGTATTTGTATGAATATTATTTCGTTTAATATTCGTAATGAATATTATTTTCGCTTAATATTCGTAAGGAATATTATTTTGTTCAATATTCGCTTGAAATAATATTTTCTTCCATACTCTATAGTATGTAAGTAATATTATTTCGTTTCTGATTTCAAATTCTATACTCATTTGGTTTAAGTTTTAGCTTCTATACTCCATGAAATTTGTAGAATATCCTTGATATTTGCGCTTCATCCAGTATCTTTTTATGAAAATATTATTCTGGGCATTCTTGATAAGTTTTAACTTTTTCATACCGGGGTACTATTCATGATAAAAATTGATTTATTTTCGGTCCAAATCATTTTTGGTACAATATTATTCTTGAATTTTACTCCACAAAGCAATATCATGTTGACAATTTGGACGTTGTTGATTTCTGGATAAATTAAATTATAAATCTTTAAAAATTTATCCTTGAACTTGTTTTATTGAATTCTTATATCAATGTCATCATCCTCATGCTTATATTATGTTGAAAGTCATATGTGGCCTGTAGTGCATAGATAGACTTGGTATGATTATGACCAGGAATTATTCAGTATAATCATGACCGTAATGTTACAAAAGATGTGGTAAAAGTCCTCATTGACCCGTAGTGCATTGATGGACAGTTGTTGGCATGATCATGACCATTGATGAATACACGAATATCATTGGCTCATAGTGCATGGATAATTTGTGGTTGTGATACTAAAGAATATCCTTGGCCGTAGTGCAAGAGTGATTCGATGATGTGAATTATTTATTAAGCTGAGTCTCAGCGATAAAAGTGATGGAAAACCCTTTTTAAATCATAAAATACAGTAGATTTTATGTTCTACTTGACTCTTCTAATGGATTGCTTGTTTCGCTGCAGTTAAACTTGATGTTTGTTATATTTTATCAGTTTAACACTATTGAAGGCTAACAATAAATTATTATGCATTATCTTAGTCATAATATTTCTTACTAAGCTAGTTGAGCTCACCCTTTTACTTTCATTATTCTCTTTAGGAAATGAGAACGTAGCCGGGACTAGTCGGGGAACGGAGTGATGGTCCAGATGATAGCATTAGCAGTCCTCACTATTCTATAAAATAGTGTGATAATAAATGTAATGAGGACTCAATTGAGTGTGGTTATTGTCTAGATGACAATATTCGTATTAAAACTCTTAGATTATATTTTGTCGTATTTTACACAATTGTTGTATAATTAAGTTGTATTTGAATTTTGTATCATATATTTGGTGACTCAAGATGGGTGATGTATACCTATTTTGGGGGTGTCACAAATATTATTAATCATTTAATAATATTCAACCCACTTCTTAATATTATTAATCATTTAATAATATCTCACTCGTTATCTACTATTATTAATCATTTAATAATATTTTAATTTATCATTAATCTAATATTATTAATCATTTAATAATATTTTAATTTAACATTAATATAAGATTAATTATTAATATTTTAATTTAACTTTAATCTAATATTATTAATATTTTAATTTAACTTTAATCTAATATTATTAATCATTTAATAATATTTTAATTCTAAATATTATTAATTACTTTTAATATTAAAATATTATTAATCCTTTAATAATATTTTAATCATTTATTAAACTCATAAACAATTAACTTTAATTGTTTACCTTTTACTAATTCATTTATTTAATAAACCTAAAATGTCATAAATATAACATCTCATCAAAAATGACCAAAATAGCCTCCATAAATCTGATTACATCATCTTTAGGGTCTTCTGTCAAAAATATTACACGTTTATCCTTTATAACATCACTTAACTTATTTTTTCCATTTATTCATAACTCAATCATTCACATGAAAATTACAAAAATAATTCTAAAAATTCTAATTTTCTGGGAAACATCACTTAATATTACCCTTATGAACATATAATTTTTCTAGAATTTTTTAGTTTCGTTTATTTTGCTTAAAATAACCAAAACAGTCGGATCTTGCAATAATTTTCATGAACTGATTTTTTGCCCAAAATTTCGAAATTGTTAGGGGATGTTCTGGTTATGTATATGTACTTCATGTAAAAGTTTCATAAGTTTTGGAGTTACACACTAAGAGTTATTCCCCTTTTACTTTTTAAGTAGTCATTTCTCGTAAAATCCATAACTTTCATCCTACACATCCAAAAAGTACCATATTTTTACTTAAAACAGTTAACTCATCATATTATTATCACAAAGTTTTCCAAAAATTTTAAAGTAAAATAAATGGACAAAACTGCCCTTGCTATGAACTGCCCAAAAATAGTCCTTTTTTCTCTTTTTGTAAAATCTAGACAGTTTTGCTAAAAATAGTTCCCATGGCTTGAAAAAAAATATTTTTGAGTGCTACCACTTGGGTTTACTAGTTAACTTACACATCTAGTATCCCTCTTTGACAGATCACAAATAGGAGGTGTAGATCTTAAATGGTAGATGATCAAAATGAAGAAAAGTTTGGGTTTTCTACCCTTAAGAACATAGTTTCATTTTCTTCTTTTTGATCAACATTCTAACACTCTAGATGGTTAGATTCATACATGAAACAATAGGAAACATATAGATCTAAGGTTTTTGGAGTTTAGAACATTAACTCTTTTTTTCATCATACCAACAAAAGAAAAGAAGACAAAGTTTAAAATATAGGGGTTTTACCTTGATTTTATGGCACACCTCCTTTCTCTTCCAAAATAGTTGATAAACTTTGGGTGCATGAAAGATCACACTCTTCTTTCTTGCTCGTAGGGCTGCCGAAATTTTACTTTCTCCTTTTCGCTCTCTTTTTTAATTTGCTTTGTTAAGTTAGAATGAGATGAAAGAGAAAAATAGTAAGGTTTTGTTTGGGAGAATTGTATAGATATAAAATATGTATGCATATTATTGCCGAATACTACATGCACAGATTCTTCAACTTTAAATTTATCAAGATTATAAACCCTATAAGCTTTACTATACATTGAATAGCCAAGAAAAATAGATTCAGTTGATTTAGCATCAAACTTTCCAAGATTACCATTAGTATTAAGAATGAAACAATTAGCACCAAATACTTTAAAATAGTTCATATTTAGAATCCTTTTATTTAGTAACTCATATGGTGTTTTCAATAGGATAGTTCTAATTACTACTCTATTTAGAATGTAACATGCAGTACTTACAGCCTCTGCCCAAAATCTTTTAGGCAGTTTACTTTCATAAAGTAAAGTTCTTGCAGTTTCTTGAAGAGTATGATTTCTGCGTTCCACCACACAATTTTGTTGAGGTGTTCTTGGTGTAGAAAACTCATGTGTAACACCTTTCTCACTGCAATATGGTAAAAAGTCTTTTCCAAATTCTCCACCGTGGTCACTCCTTATACCAATTAGTTTGAGGTTGTGCTTTGTTTCAACACTCTTTATAAGCTTTTCAAATTCTGCAAAAGCTTGATCTTTAGTTTTCAAAAATAAAACCCATGTAAATCTTAAAAAATCATCAACAATAACAAAAGCATAATGGTTATTTCCTAGGATAGCATATTTCTCGGGTCCAAATAAATCAAGATGCAATAATTGAAGAGGTAAAGAAGTTGATACCTAATTTTTGCTTGTAAAGGAATTTCTTACTTGTTTACCTAACTAACATACATTACAAATTAATACTTGTCTTCTCATATTTTAGCTTCGGTAAACCTTTAACAAGGTTCTTTGTAACTAACTTATTAATTAATTCCATATGCACATGCCCTAACCTTCTATGCCATAGAATAGTTTGATCTTGAACAACAGCTAAACAAATATCCTCATTTTAATTTTCAAAATTTATAGTGTATTTATTACCTTCTCTGTTAGCTACTAAAGGAACATTATGAGAGGCATGCATAATAGCACATTTATCTTTTTAAAAAATTACTTTATGATCATTATCCATTAGTTGACTTACACTAATTAAATTATATTTTAACCCTTCAACATGATGGACATTATCAATGAAAACCTTACCATTACCAATTTTACCTTAATTTACCAATGATTTGGCATGTGGAGTTATCTCCAAAAGTAATCATGCCTCCTTTCTTTGCAACAAGTGAAGTAAATTTAGTTCTATCACCCGTCATGTGTCTAGAACATCCACTGTCTAGTACCCATTTATGTGATGGTACTTTAGCTTTTAAGCATACCTACAAAACAAAGAAGTAGTTCATCGTTTTGGTATCCAAATATGTTTGGGTTCGATATTGTTAGTAGCAATTAAATCTCCTTTCTTTACACAAACTTGTTTTATTTTTATTTTATTACAATTAGTATCAAAATATCCTTTTAAACCACATTTTCTACAAGTAATATAAGGTGAGCAATAAAGATGCTTGTTTCTTGGTTTATTATTTATTACTCTAATTTTATTAGTAGTGCTCTTTACTTTATTAATAGGATTATATCCAATTCCTTGTTTATTTAGGCTTGACCTTTGAGCACCCAATATTATATTTAAATTTTCTTCTCCTTGAACAATTCTTGCAAGATCCCTTTTCAACGATATTATTTTTTCTTCATTGTCATTTTGTATGTTTATTATTTTTCCATCATTAAAAGCATCAATACAAGCATTTCTCATTTTTAAACTTTCATTTAAATAACCATTTTCCTTTTTATGGCTTTTATTTTTTTCATTTAATTTGTTTGCACGATTATATAAAATTTTATTATAATTATCTAAATATCCAATTTTAGCATTCAACTGAGATACTTCACATGATGTGTAATATTTAACTACTTCTTATTTTTCGTCGATTAAAATTTGTACTTCCTTCATTAAGTCATTTATCCAATTTTTCAAGTGAGCATTTTTCTCTTTCATATGAAGGTTTTCATTTTTTAAAACAAGATAGTCAGAAATAGTAATTTATCCAAGTTCAGGACTTACCTCAGATGTTTCCTCATTGTGTATTCCAGTGAAGCACAGTTGAGCAATTTCTTCTTCTTGATCTTCATGATCAGATTCATCATCACTCCATGTCATTAATTAGAGCCTTCCCTTTTGAAACATTTGCTTTGTTCTTTCTTTTTAGTTAGAAGAAGTCTCTTTTAAAGTGACCAAGCCTTCCATATTCAAAACAGGTTTCCTCTTATGGCTTTTACTTGAAATCTTTATTGGTGTTGAAAGCTTTTGTTGGTAATTTTGATTTATTCTTCTTTTGAATCAGCTCCCTCAATTTTCTAGTCATTAAAGCTATTTCTCCATCCGAATCTTCATCATTGCCTTCTATGTAGCTTTCAGCTTGTAGAGCTAAGGTTTTCTTCTTAGGTGTCTCATCTTCTTCATCATACAATTTTAGTTGATTTTCAAACTCTTCAAGCTCTCCAAATAAGGTAAGAGTTTCCATTGTGCTGATTGTGACTGAATCTTGAAGTGTAGTCGTGACGCCCCCAAAACAGGTACAAATCACCCATCTTAAGTCGCTAGATACATGGTACATAAATTCAAATATAACTTAATTATACAACAGTCATGTAAAATACGACAAAACATAATCTAAGAGTTTTAATATGAATATTATCATTTAGACAATATCCACACTCAATGGAGTCCTCATTACATTTCTTGTCACACTATTTAATAGAATAGTGAGGGCTACTAATGCTATCATCTGGACCATCACTCCGTTCCCCGAATAGTCCCGGCTACGTTCTCATTTCCTGAAGAGAACAGTGAAAGAAAGAGTGAGCTCAACTAGCCCAGTAAAAAATATTATGACTAAGATAATGCAGAATAAATTATCCTTAGCCTTCAAAAGTATAACAGCTGACAGAATATAATAGACAACAAGTTTTAGATTAACAACTGCACCGGAATGAGCAATCCATTAGAAGAGTAAAGTAGAGCATGATAGCTACTATCTTTTATGATTTAAAATGTTTTTATCAATTTTTATCGCTGAGACTCAGCTTAATAAATAAACCACATCATCGAGTCATCCCTACACTACGGGCCAAAGATATTCATTAAATCATCAATGGTCATGACTATACCGAATAATCCCTGGTCATAATCATACCAAAAACTGTACATCAATGCACTACAGGCTACTAAGGACTTTTACCACATCATTTATAACATTACAGGTCATGATTATACCAAGTCCATCTATGCACGTAAGCCAAAGATGACTTTCATCACAATATAAGCATGAGGATGATGACAATGACATAATAATTCAATAAAACAAGTTCAAGAATAAATTTTAAAGATTTATAAGTTAATTTATCTTGAAATCAATTATTTCTAAATTGTCAACATGATACTTCTTTGTGGAGTAAAATTCAAGAATGCTCGGAAGAATATTTCCATGAAAAGATACCGGATGAAGCGCAAATATCCAGGATATTCTACTAATTTTATGGAGTATAAAAGCAAAAAGTTTAACCAAATGAGTATCATAGAATATATGAAACTGCAAATAGATTTTCACCTGCTATGTGGTAATCCACGTAGACAGATTATTTCCACAATTTAATAAGGAATGAATACGAAGGATCATTCACCATGCATGTGATAATCCACATAAACAGGTTATTCCAACAGAATATAAAAGAATGGAACCAGGTCATCTGTAATCCGCACAGATAGGATATTCCAACAGAATAATAAAGAATGGAATAACAGAAGAATTCACCATGCATACGATAGACTGCACAGATAGGTTATTCCAATAGAATAATAAAGAATGGAACCAGGTCTAGTGTAATCTGCACAAACAGGATATTCCAACAGAATAATAAAAAATGGGATAACAGAAGAATTTCACCATGTATGCGGTACTTCGCATAGACAGGTTATTCTAACATAATAATAAAGAATGGAATAACAAAAGAATTTTACCATGTATGCGGTACTTCGCATAGATAGGTTATTCCAACATAATAATAAAGAATGGAATAACAACACTTACGAGTATTGTAAGAAAATAACTCTCTTCATGAATACGAAAGAATAATACTCCTTACCTTAGAAGAAAACTAGAATAGTGAGGTAGCAGACTTCTCTTCTACTTTCTCTCTATAATTTCTCTCTATAATAATTTTTTTATAGCTTTAGTGAATTGGTGAGAAATGAAGGAAGAATGATCTTCTATTTATAGAAAAATATAGTTTTAATAATTGCATATTTTGGGGCTCGAAATATTACAGTATAATACCTTCCTCTTTTTTTTCATTTTTAATTTAGTCCTGCAAGTATTATCAAACTTGCACCACCTCCCCTAATAGTAAATAATGTGAATCAATAGTTCAATCATGTGAATCAATAATTATAATCATTTAAAAATATGAATTACAGTATAGTACCTTCAACTATACCTCCATTTTTAACTTAGTCATGCAAGTATTATCAATCTTGCACCAACTCCCCTAATAATACAAGAATGTGAATCAATAGTACACACATGTGAACAAATATTTATAATAATGTGAATTAATAGCAATTAATTGGTCATTTATCCGGTTAATTACACGACTGGTCAGTATAACTTCCAGACATCAATTAATATCGAAACAAATGTCAATTTCCACTAACACTAATAATTTCAACACAATGGAATTATCAATTTCATCTTTAATCAATACGAACTTATTCATCATTAATATTATAATTCACAATATTTAACAATTAGGTCGTTCCCGGGAAAAAGGGGGCTTTCCGATAAGGATTTCTCCTTATTGGTGCGCAATTAAATGATCAAACCTCTCCTTGACATAACTTCTAGACATTGTCGATAGTGCAAATAATAATATGAATAATTTTGTCGTCTTTATTATTGATTTAATAATATACCATATTATACTGATGATACTGTGACAATAATTGAATCAATAATATGAGAAATATGATGCAACAATTACTGTAGTAATAATTGAGTATAACTGAGTGACTTCTCACGTAAGCATCAATAACCAAGACCGTGTGCTACTATACAACCACGCTTATTACTTTACTTTTACTACCGGGTAGTTCAACAGTTTTAACGGTAACACTTTCGCCGTTATTTTTAATAAAAGATAATTCTGTCATTTTTTTAGTACGACAATACTTCCGTTGTGGGGGTCCACCAATGATTATGTCGTCGTACGAATATTCCTTGTTAAAACGAATATTCCCCGATCAATCGAATATTATATAACCACTTGCTTACTTTGCAAAATTTGTAAATATTACCTACAACTATAACATTATATTTTATCCACACCATAATATTCAAAAAAATATTTCGAGAAATTTAAATCTTTATTCATAAAATTTGGGGTCTCATAGTAGTAACCTTTGGTGCGAATCGCTTTGGCATGACTCTAAGAAGCTTTCGGTTGATTTCCTTTTGATCAATCTTTCATCCAAACATGCTTAAATAATTCATTAGAGTTAGGAATCTTGCTTGGGCATCTCTAATTGATTCATTTTTCTCCAATTTGAATAGTTCATATACGTGCATTAGCATTCTCAGCTTGACCTCCTTCACTTTAGTAGTACCTTCGTGGCTCATGATGACTGTGTCCCAAATTCCCTTAATCGTAGTACAAGAAGAGACCTTATCTATCTTTGACTAAACCATACCACTTAGAAGTGTATTCATAGACTTGGAATCATAAGATACCTCATACGATTTATTTGAGTTCATTTTCATGAGATTCTTTGGCTTGCCATCATCATGTCACGGAATGACTGGTTCATTTTCAACTACCCACCATTCCCATGGGTCACGGTTCAGATAGATCTTCATTCTGAACTTCCAAAGGTTGAAGTTCTCGCTTCCGAGCAACAGCGGTGGCCTACTTGTGGACTGACCTTGAAAGTTTAGGTGTGCCATAGGATCTTCATCTACGACCTGCAACGATCAATATTAGTAGAGCCAAGCTTTGATACCAAATATAATTCTATGTATGTGCACACCTAGAGGGGGGTGAATATGTGTTTAAGCTAAAGTGATAAACGGTGAAATTTTTTTGAAATTTTCTGCAACAGGTTTAAATCAGACTGTTATGTCTGTCTGCTTTAGTGTCTCCTTTACCTTATGTTCTTCGTTTATTATTATCAGACAGCTAGACTTGTCTGCTTTAGTGTCTGGATAGTATAACTTCAACCAGCGTGTTGAAAAAAAATGTGCAGAACGTGAATGGTAGTTAAAGAGATAAATAGAATTAAAAATCACACCAAGATTTTATGTGGTTCAGCCCCTATCCTCTAATCTAGTGGCCTAATCCACGTCCAATCCCAACTGGGATTGGAGACTCTTTTTATTATGATTTAAACCTTAATAAAAAAATAGCTTCCTGTTACAAAGACGCTTCAATTCTGATGTTGGACACCAATGCCCCATTTGCACCTCTGCAACTTGTACACCTCTGCATCTGTTCTTACCTGTGAGACCTTTGAAGCTCCCTTTGAACAGACCCACTAAACTCCAGAAACTCTAGACCACCAAAGCTAACAGTTACTTGTTTTTCATATTACAATAATGGTGATTCCAATGGAATATCAATTTTCTAGCCTAAGAATAACATGACATTGATTGCTAGAAAGACTATTAGAAAGCTATAAAAATTAAAAAAAATGAATTGATGCTTTCCAATCGTCGGGTCTCCTCATAACTGATCATGATGAAGCTTTATATAAGATGAAGGCCAACAAACTGATTTATCCAAGATATATATATTCCTTGACAACTATAAAGAATCCCACAATATCAGGAGTCATAAATATAAATCTATATCCAAACTTGATTAAAGGAGATTGATAAGATTTGTTAAAGATCTGTTAATACTCGTTTCCTTAATAGATGGACATTTTAAAACCAAACAGATTTCTTAGAATACCAACCTTCCTTAATAAACTCTAATTCAAATTTGAAATGATTTTAAACCATTCCAACATACCAATTGAAGGAAATCAGTAACAAATATTCATGCAAATATAAGTTGTAATATAAATAAGCATAACTCATGCATATTATAATATTATAAACCATAATCCATACATATTTAATAATATCATAACAAACCATAAACCATGCACATGTCTAATATACTTAAATTAGTCATCATTCAAAACATCATAAAATCAAAAACTAACAGCCACGACCTTTGCTTCAAGTTTTTTATATTTTTCATCTGTCATAGTCGCTAGTTTCTTCTCTTCTAGTCCCTTTGTCAATCTTTGTTGAGCCAATACATCTTTGACTGTACACTTCCAAATACTGAAATTTATCTTACAGTCAAATGGTTCAACTTCATACCTTGTACTTTTTCTTGTCATCTTCGTATTTGTAATCTGCCTAATTTCTCTTTAGACGGATCGCACCTGTGGGCCAGGTAAGTGTAAGTCGGGTGGAAGTCTCTCAGTGCTTTGAAACGGTGACTAATTAAATAACCACATTCCTAGACACCAACGGCGTGAACCAAAAAACTTTGATACCAATTATTGAGGAATCAGGCTCACACAACACTAAGATAAATACAAGCACACTACTGTATGAGATATAAAATAATGACACAAGAATTTACGTAGAAAACCCAAATGAGAAAAACCACGGGAAGATATCTCAGAAATTCACTATAAACAATAATATGAAGGATATAAACTCTCAACTATGAAATAAATTAACTGTTTATTTTCTCTTACTAATGCTCAAACTAGAGTTCTCTCTAGTCTCTACCTCTCTTGCTCTATAATGTTAGTGTGTAGAAATGAGGAGCCAAATCTCCCTTTTATAGGAGAAAAATGACATTGAATGTCATCCTCCAACAACTAACAATCAATGATAATTATGAATGTTATTCCCCCAACTACTACCAACCAAAATGGGAGCCAATATTCACCAAAGGGCATAAAAAACGACTATGATTCTTATATATTGTCACGGATTGATTTGGCAGCTTTTGTAATGAAGAAGGTTGATCCAAGAGATTATCTATGTACCAATTTAATGTTGTCATACTAGAAGGAAACTAACAATAATCATTTTCATGGATTGGAGAGAAGAGGAGTAAAACTCTTAGAATGAACAATGAATATGTCCAATCAGGCTAAATTTCACATGTCTCTCCAAGTTGCCAATAAATTTTAAAGTAGCTGCTCAATTGAAATTGAATAGTTTCATCTCCATAGTACTTATACTCAATTAATTCCGTTCATTGGGCTGAGTTTATTTGATTTTATTTTTTCTAATTTCGTGTCATGTGCTAGTCACATATATTTTAATGAGGGTATAACTATCTTTTAAATATAATACTATATACCAATAGACAACGTTGTTAAAATGCCGTGACCAACACAAGATGCGAGAATGTGGAAAAATCATCCCAAGAAACAGAATTGAGCATAAGTACTACGAGTATGAAAACTGCTCATTTTTTCAATTGAGGGGCTAGTTTGAAACAGGTTGGCAATATGGAGGGACATGAGTATATTACATCATATCAAGATTTCAATACAAAAGCATTTCGAATCGCATTTTAGATATTAGATCTATTAGTTGTCCTAATTGTTTATCAATGGAAGGGAGGGGGGGAGGGGGGAGGAGAAACTTTGTTTGTTGGAAAATGCTAAGTAATTAGACTAAAGTTTTGTAGTTTATCTGAACAAAACTCTTCAGAACTTGATACAGTAATTGATAGATGGTAGATACATAGATACATAGAGACATAGAGACATAGGGATAATAGATAAATATATAGAGGGGAAAAATAAGTAGAAAAAAATAGAAGCATGGACGAACACATTAAGGAGAAGCATAGACATTTAGTCCCACAGCTCAATGTTCCAAGGAAAATCAGTGGTAGCGCACGGATAGGAAACCAATTCCCACATTTTCATATCATCTTCAAAATTCCAATCATAAGCCCATATACCATCACCAACAGAAGCCACTGAATTAACCTCCCACCACTTGTCGGACCCTATCAGTTTAACTAATTCTCCGTTTGCCACCCTGTTATTGTCCTCCTCCTCATCCTCCTCGATAACCGTAACATTATTGACAGTGTCGTCATTGTCAAGAAACTCTATCACTGAGCTGATATCATCTGAATGGAAGTGCGGCATTTTTGTTGTCTTCACTTGAACAATTTCCTCTTTCAAATTAGCTTCAGTTTCCATCAAACTCTCCACCATCTCCAAGCTCTCTTCCTCTTTGAGCCATATCCCTTCTTTCATCCACTCTCTTTCTTTGTTCCATTCTCGTCTTTCTCCTCCCTGGCCTTCATACAAAGATCCCATATCTACAAGAGAGAATTAGAGATTCTAAAGAAAATGTATTGTTCACTAAGAGTGAATATATATATATATATATATATATATATATATATAATTGTTATTTTTACAAGGGAATTTTGATATTTTTACAAACATTTTGTTAGAATTCGATCACACACGCATACGATAGTAAAAAATTAACATAGAGATTTATTTGGTTCCTCAATTTGAGTAGTCCACGGGAGCGGCATTTTTTTTATTATTAATCGAGTACATAGGATTTTATAATAGAGAGTATACATAACTGTTACTCCTTTTACAATTTGGATAGTACGCTTCGCTCTGCACTTGACCTTTTTAATGAACTTTTCAGTAATGAATTAGAAGTCCCAACACATTTAACACGAGCGTGGGTCCCAATTACTATTTACGGTAAAAAAATCTTGTGAAACTATTAAATTTTCGTGTAAAAATGTCAATATATATATATATATGTTTGTGATCACAGAAAGTGCAGAGAAAACAAGATATATACCTAAAGAAAACAACAATACTATGTGTGCAAATTATACATAAAAAATATAGGACCCATATATATGTATTTAAATAAAAATGTGTAAAATATTTTATGGTAAGTCCGACTTCTTATTTTTTCCATTTTATTATATATTATTTGTACATAAGTTTTTGTATTATACTCCCTCCGTCCCAAATTAACTGCTCGGTTTTGACTTTTTAAAGTCAAATTGACCATTTTTAAAACTAATCTTTTTACTATTTTTGCTAAAATATAAGTGAAGAGATTATAACCAAAAGAAAGTATATACAATTTATTACTAATCCTAATTTTTATAATTTTAGAAATATATTTATATATGCTTAATTATTAATTTTAAAAATAGTCAATTTGACTTAAAAAAGTCAAAACTGAGCAGTTAATTTGGGACGGAGGGAGTACTATACTATGTTCATAGCATTACTATAAAGAATATGCATTTCCTCACGCACAAAGTGAAGCAAGCTATTATAAAGAAAATGTAGTGCCCAACACAAAATGAAGATCGAAATTCTTATAAAAAATTACTTGACAGAAAGCGGATTTATGCGTAAGCGATTCTTTAGAAAATGTAGTGCCTAACACAAAATGAAGATCGAGATTCTAAAAAAATAAAAATTTACTTGACATAGAGGAGAAAGAGAGATTATAAAGAAAATGTATTACCTTAAAGAGAACGAAGAGACCCAGAGAGATTCTAAAAATATATATTATCTGACTGAGAACGAAGAGAAGAGACTGAAGAGAGAGAAATGTGCATGTGAAAATGCAAGCAAGGTGTCTACGGAACTGAAATTTAAAGAGGAATTGGAGAGTGATGTAAAATAAAAGAATAATAGTATACTTACAAATTATATATAAAAAGTTATGCATTAAGAGTAAATTTATATATTAGGGTCAGGATCAGGTAAGGGCTCCCTTACTTTGTTAAAATGCGGACTTTTTTTTTTTATTTTTTTTTGGTTTTTTTTTAAAACAACTAAAAAAAATATTTAATATTTTATGGAACTGAAATTTTTTCATAATACAGTGTTTTTGATGTGATTTGGGTACGTATAACAAAAATATGTATGTACAGTCTGGGCAGACTGTACCACCACTTTTTGGTATAGGTATTCAAAACACGCCCAAAACATTATATTATGGAAAAATTTCAGTTCCATAAAATATTAAATATTTTTTTTAGTTGTTTTAAAAAAAAATCAAAAAAAAAAGTCCGCATTTTATCAAAGTAAGGGAGCCCTTACCTGATCCTGTCTGTTATATATTATAATTAAAACGTGCAAAACATCTAATAATAGATTTTTTTTGAATATTTATTTTTTCATACATAATTTTTTATGTATAATTTGTGTTTATAGCATTACTCCTTCCGTTCAAAAATAGATTAAGTTACAATTTTTTTTCTCTTTAAAAGGATAGCTCAAAAGATAAATATGAAAAAAAATATGAAAAAAAATACAAAAGTAATATTGTGGGGGCTACAAAAGATAAATATGAGAAAAAAAAATTATTCTCATTTTTTTTTTTTGAAAAATATATTTCATCGAGAAAGGGAGTATTCAGTAGAGATTCTTTATTTAGTTAAATGTTCATCCTTTCCATTCCTTTGCATACAAAGCCATGCATGCCCCGATGTCCGTATTACGTGGAGTTTGTAAATTCAATCGACCGACCGGGTTAAAATAAGTACAAACCGTAGGGGTTTTTAGTGTGGTGATTTAATGATGTCACATGCACGTGAACTAGGGCCCACTTTACAAAGGTTGACTAATTTGGCACGAAAGCTCTACGGGCTATATTTGGATATGATGCATAAATTCAAAATTGGCAAAAAGCACTTTTGGCCACTGTGGTTATAGTGATTTAACGAATTAGTCACTGTGCTTTTAAAATATTCAATTAGCCCACTGAGCTTTTTAAAAATTAACAATCAACCCATTCCGTCCAAAAAATTGGACGGACGTTAACAGCTGGCTTTTAAAAAAAAATAAAAATTATGTGATAATTACGTGGCAACAGATTTTAAAAAAATTAATGCTGACGTGGCAAAAAAATACATAATATTCATTTTAAAAATAACAAAAATATAATAAAATAAAACAGATTTATTTAAAAAATATTATTTTTAATAAAAACAGATTTTTTTTTAAAAACCATAATTTTTTTAAAAAAACATAATTTTTAAAAAAAATATAATTTTTTTTAAAAAAACGGAACTTTTGTAAAAAACTGTTTTTTTTAAAAAAAAAATTTTAAAAACAGATTTTTTTTAAAAAAATAATAATTAAAAAACAGATTTTTTTTTAAAACAGTTTTTTTAAAAAAACAAATTTTTTTAAAAGCAAATTTTAAATTTTCTTAAAAAACAGTTTTTTTTAAAAAAAACAGATTTTTTTAAAAAAAACGATTTTTTTAAAAAAAACAATTTTTTTTAATTTTTTTTAAAAAAATTTAAATATTTAAAGTACAAATTTTTTAAAAAGCGTATTTTTTTTTAAAAACACAATTTTTTAAAAAAACATAATTTTTTTTTTAAAAAATATTTTTTTTAAAAAACAGATTTTTTTAAAAACAGATTTTTTTAAAAAAACAAATTTTTTTAAAAACAGATTTTACAAATTTTTTAAAAAACAGATTTGAAAAAATCTGTTTTTTAATATTTTTAAAAAAAATCTGTTTTTTTAAAAAAGTATTTTTTTAAAAAAAATTATGTTTTTTAAAAAAAACTGTTTTTTTTAAAAATTGTGTTTTTCAAAAAAAGTACGTTTTTAAAAAAATTCAGTTTTTTTTAAAAATTATGTTTTTAAAAAAAAATTATGCTTTTTAAAAAATCTGTATTTTAAAAAAAATTATGTTTTTTAAAAATCTGTTTTTTAAAAAAAAAATTTGTTTGAGAAAAAACAGATTTTAAAAAACATAATTTTTTTTAAAAAAAATACTTTTTTAAAAAAACAGATTTTTTTTTTAAAAAAAAAATTTTAAAAACAGATTTTATAAAAAATTTGTAAAATCTGTTTATAAAAAAAATGTTTTTTTAAAAAATCTGTTTTTAAAAATCTGTTTTTAAAAAAAATTGTTTTCTTAAAAAAATCTGTTTTTAAAAAAATTTGTTTTTTAAAAAAATTTGTAAAATCTGTTTTTAAAAAAAATTGTTTTTTTAAAAAAATCTGTTTTTTAATTTTTTTTTTTTAAAAATCTGTTTTTTACAAAAGTTTCGTTTTTTAAAAAAAGTATATGTTTTTTAAAAAAATTATGTTTTTTTTAAAAAATCTGTTTTTATTAAAAATAATATTTTTTTAAAAAAATCTGTTTTATTTTATTATATTTTTGTTATTTTTAAAACTTTATAATGAATATTATGTATTTTTTTGCCACGTCAGCATTAATTTTTTTAAAATCTGTTGCCACGTAATTACCACATAATATTTTTTTTTTTTAAAAGCCAGCTGTTA
Source organism: Panax japonicus (assembly GCA_020205505.1). NCBI lineage: Eukaryota > Viridiplantae > Streptophyta > Magnoliopsida > Apiales > Araliaceae > Panax > Panax japonicus. Next base: position 79,649,659 of record CM035095.1, on the reverse strand, counting down.
ACGTCCGTCCAATTTTTTGGACGGAATGGGTTGATTGTTAATTTTTAAAAAGCTCAGTGGGCTAATTGAATATTTTAAAAGCACAGTGGCTAATTCGTTAAATCACTATAACCACAGTGGCCAAAAGGTGCTTTTTGCCATTCAAAATTTATTTTATATTGCAAAAGTTTTGTGTAACTTAGAGCATCTTCAAGACTAGTAATAAAAAAATTATTTAAATTAATGTTTGTTGATCTATGCGATAATTTGAAGAGTATTATTTATTATTTTTATATTTTGTGCATCGTCAGTATCTTTAACATCAAACTCATCAAGCGTAATAAATATTTTTAGCATTTAATTATAAATTTGAAAAGTGAGAAGGAGGTTGCAGATTTGAAGAGAAAAAAATATTTGTTGACTTACGTGACAGTTTGAAGAGACCGTTAGAAAGAATTTTTCTGATGTGAATCACGTATTTAAGTATCCTAAAGCATAATTGGTGTTGGAGATGCTCTTATATATACTGCAAATTCGAGATAATATGTGAGTCCGAAGTAAGAGTGAAAATTGAACTTTCAATCCTTCCTTAAAATATTCTTTTATTTTACATAATTAGTCAATATGTCAAGAAAAAAGTTATTTTACAAAAATAATTTCACTTCCTTTAATGGTATTTAAAATAACTCAAAGAAGAAATGATATTTGCATAAAAAAAATTAGTTAAATTCTATCACATTAATACTCTCTCCGTTCTTAAAAGATTGTCGTTTTAGAAAGTAATTTTTGTTCTAAAAAGATTATCGTTTTGAGTTTATCAATACACATTAGCTATTTTTTCCCTAATTTACCCTTATTTAAAGCTTTATTCTATTTAAAGTTTTCTTCCCTTCCCAATGATTCTTATTCAATTTAATGCTATAATCCAAGTAGTAATTGGTTGAATAAGAAGTAATTGGTTGAATTGAATAAGAAACATTGGGAGGAGAATAATTGGTTGAGACAATTAATAAGGGTAGTATAGTATTTTCGTTGGGTATTAATTATATTTCTTAATCTGTGTGCATTAACCTTAAACGATAATCTTTTAAAAACAGAGGGAGTAATAAATAAGTCACAAGTTCCCATAAATATTGATTACTATTTCAAAAATTCTATGTGGACATGAAAATTGGACATGAGTGTATCACTCATTTGTATTTTGACCCCCAATGGTAGGTAAAAATACAAATAAGTGAAATTCAAATACACTCCTGTCTAGTTTTCATGTTCACCTAGAAGAACTCTTACTATGTACTACTCCTTCCGTCCCTTAATATAAGTCATTTTAAAGAAATATTTTTGTCCCTTAATATAACTCGTTTGAGAATTTCAAGTAACATTAATTGCTTAGTTTCTGATATTACCCCTAGTATTAAATATAACTTTTATTCTTTCACTATTTTTTACCCAATAAATAACACTCTCTTTTCCAATAGAATGATAATATAAATAATTAATATTATATTTAATGTTATACAATTATTTCTTTAATATTTATACACAACTCTAACATGACTTATATTAAAAGACCGATAAAGTAATTACTAGGATGTCCAAGAAACCGTAATAGCTAGTTTGAACTTGTCGAGCTGAACCGACATATTTGACTCTCATTTTAATAAAATTTCACCTGATTTCCTCAAAAAGAAAAATGATAAAACGAAGTATTAAATGGTCAACGGCCAATTTTTGGTACAAAAAAATAAAAGAAATTAATATTTTTACATTATTTTTTGATATTTTCACGTATAGTCCACATATTAGTTGATGTGTCTAATTTTTATTAGCTAATAGCCTAATATGTAAGCCCTACGTGTAGAAATATCAAAAAGTGATGTGAAAATATTAGTTCCCAAAATAAAAAATCTTTTAACCATAATAGTTCGAACTTGCGAAGCTGAACCGACAGATTCAACTCTCTTTTTAATAAAATTTCGTCTGATTTCCTCAAAAAGAAAATGATAAAACGAAGTATTTGTTAATACTGTATCAACTTATGCAAAGCAGAGAAAGAAAGCTCTTGTATTATTGAATGTAAAAGTAGCTATGTATAGCCTTACAATAACAGAAAGCAAACAATAAAAAGGCTAAAAAAATAACATCCCACTAGTGGAGCAAAAGAACAGGTCAGCTCCTAAATTATAGGAATTATTAACGGATACAAAGACCAAGTCTACCACAACATTCCCTCCCTTAAACTAATACCAGATCAGTTTATGCCTGAATTTTGACAAACTCCCATCAGTGCTCGCAACTTCTGAAAAACATCTAGCTTTAATGGCTTAGTCATATGATCTGCAAGCTGGTCTTTAGTTCGACAATAATCTAATTTGATTGTCCCATCTTGTGTAAGATCTCTAAGAAAATGGAGCCGAACATCAATGTGTTTGCTTCGTCCATGCATAACAGTATTGCGAGAAAGCTTGATTGTTGAGCTATTATCACAATAAATCACAGTAGTGTCATTTTGAGCTTGATCAAGCTGCTCCAACATCCTTCGTAACCATATAGTTTGACAAGCGCAAGAAGCTGCTGCAACAAATTCTGCTTCTATAGTGGACAATGTGACAATAGGTTGCTTGCGAGAGGACCAAGACACAACCCCTAAACTAAATAAAAAGAGAAAGTCAGAAGTGCTCTGCAATCTTCTACATCTCTTGCATAATCACTGTCGAAAAATCCCACAATCTGGTGGTTCCCTTCCCGGCAATAAGACACACCAAATGCAAGAGTGCCTTTGATATACCTTAACACACGTTTAGCAGCTTGGAGATGATGTGTAGTAGGATGAGCCATGAACTGACTAAGAAGACTAACTACAAACATCAAATCTGGCCTAGTGGAGGTTAAATACATCAATGTGTTTGCTTCGTCCATGCATAACAGGATTGCGAGAAAGCTTGATTGTTGAGCTATTATCACAATAAATCACAGTAGTGTCATTTTGAGTTTGATCAAGCTGCTCCAACATCCTTCGTAACCATATAGTTTGACAAGCGCAAGAAGCTGCTGCAACAAATTCTACTTCTGTAGTGGACAATGTGACAATAGGTTGCTTGCGAGAGGACCAAGACACATCAACTGAACTGAATAAAAAGAGAAAGCCAGAAGTGCTCTTGCAATCTTCTACATCTCCTACATAATCACTGTCGGAAAATCCCATAATCCGCTGTTCCCTTCCCGGTAATAAAACACACCAAATGCAATATTGCCTTTGATATACCTTAACACACGTTTAGCAGCTTGGAGATTAAGTGTAGTAGGTTGAGCCATGTACCGACTAAGAAGACTAACTACAAACATCAAATCTAGCCTAGTGGAGGTTAAATACATCAACTACCCACTAGTTGTTTGTAAAGAGTATCATCCACTGGCTCTCCCATGGGATCTTTCATCAACTTTGTGCCTGGAACAATGGGATTATGGACTGAATTGCAATCAGCCATTTAAAATCTCTTTAGAATATCACGAGCATATTTTTGTTGACAGAGAAAAATTCCATTCTCCTGTTGCAAGATTTCTAACCCAAGAAAATTCTTCATCTTTCCCAAATCACTCATGTCAAATTCTTGCATCATAGAGTATTTAAAAGAAGTTAACAAAGACTCGTCATTCCCAGTAAATATAAGATCATCCACATTGAGACACACAATCAAGATCTTACCAGTGATATCCATGAAGAAACACCGATTTAACATCTAATTGATACAAGGGCCAAGCCTTTTGAGCTGCAACAGCAAGAATAAGTCGAATAGTATCCAGGCGAGCAACAGGAGCAAAAGCTTTTGAATAGTCAACTCCATGTTGTTGAGTGTATCTCTTTGCGACAAGTCGGGCCTTATACTTGTCGATTTCACCATGTTCATTGAGTTTCGTCTTGTACACCCATTTAACTCCAATTGCTTTTCCACCTTTTGGCAAGTTTGTAACGCCCCCAAAATAATTTTACACGACCCATTCTGAGTCGCCAGATATCACACTATAAAAATCATTTACAAACTTTATTTATACAACTGTTGAACTGTTGTGCAGAATACGACCATAGTTAAACAGTGAGTTTTAATAAAAATGTATGTAACTCTCATGGTTCCTCGACCACAACCTTACAATGGTACTTTACATAAAAATACAGTCAAAAACTGTTTTAGAAATTAAAATCTTTAGGAAGTGCTCAAGGAAACCTTCGTACATGGGAGGTTATGCGTCAAGGTTATGATAGATATCATATGTCCACAAAATTATCCTTGGTTGACCCAATAGACCCCAAAGAAAAATGAGAAGATTACTATCATGTTCTTTCCAATGGTGAGTCTTCTCTTGACATATAACTATCTTCACTGTCTGCAATTGAAAATAATATTTCAACCAAACTCCAAGATCATATAGGTAGTGCTTGTAGATATACTCAGCAAGTGGATGTGCACAACCTTGTCTTATGATAACGCGAGGTTGTATGTCATTAGACATCTTGTATGATAATGGCAAAACACCCTTCCAAAGTTGGGTTCACCTCACCCTATTCGGTTCACCAAAATTAAATATCAAATGACGTATACAATACGACACACTTATCTAAAGTTCTCAATAAAATTATTTCCATACTATTTAAGAAGAACCTCAACAGCTATAGACCATCGTTCTATTCTATTGTTACCCCCACTCGACCAAGCTACACTCTTATTACCTGAAAAGAATTGTGAAACAAAAAGGGTGAGCACAACTAGCCCAATAAAGAATATCATGACTAAAGATAATTTACATCATCAATAGCCTTCATCAGTAGTAAATCAGAGATTTAGAACATATGGTAGATGATAAAACTTTTCAACCATAGTTGCAGCGAACGAGCAATCCATTAGAAGAGTCAAATAAACCATCTGATCTATTATCTTCTCCATGTTAAAAGTCCACCAATAATATTTTATCTCTGTAACATCAATCAATAATTCTTGTCCACAATCATATGAATAATTCATAATCATAATTGTGATTCTAAATTCTTCTTCGCACCTAGGACGAAGATAATTTTCATCACCTATCTTCACCTGAAACATCAAAAATTATGGTTATACTAAATCATAATTCCTACTCATAATCATACTAATAAATTCATCTTTGCACTACAGCCAAAGATATTCATTAACAATTCATCTTTGCACTACAGGCCAAAGACATACAACTGTATTTTAGAAGAGTCAAGTAGATCATGATATCTACTATCTTTTATGAATTAAAAGTGTATAATCAATATTTTATCATTGAGACTCAGCTTAATAAATAATCCACATCATCGAATCATCTCTACACTACGGCCAAGGATATTCATGTAATCATCAATGGTCATGATTATACCGAATAATCCCTGATTATAATCATACCAATAACTGTCCATCAATACACTACGGGTCAATGAGGACTTTTACCACATCGTCTATAACATTACGGGTCATGATTATACCGAATGATCCCTGGTCATAATCATACCAATAAACAGTTTATCTATGCACATAAGCCAAAGATACTCATCAATCAATAGTTCATCTTTGCACGTAAGCCAAAGATATACAACTGTAAAACCAAGAATCAACAGTCCATCTTTGCACGTAAGCCAAAGATAACTTTCATCATAATATAAGCATGGGGATGATGACAATGATATAATCATTAATCAAACAAAATCAAGGATAAATATTAAAGACTTTAAATTTATCCAGAGTTTAAAAAAATATCCAAATTATCAACATGATACTATTTTGTAGAGTAAAATTCAAGAATAATATTCATGTACCAAAAATAATTTGGACAGAAAAGAAATATATTTTTAAGGTAAATAGTACCCCGTGAATAGTACCCTATGAATAGTACTTCGGGAATAGTAACTCGTGAATAGTAGCCCGACATAAAAAGTACCCCAAATACCCGAGTGAATAATATTCAGGTGAATAGTAATTTGGGTGAATAATAACCCATGAATAGTAACTCGTGAATAGTACTCTGACACGAAAAGGACCCCGAATACCCGAGTGAATAATACTAGAGTGAATAGTAATCGGGTAAATAGTAACCCGTGAATAGTAACTTATAAAAAAATACCAAAGAAAATGATATTCCATGACGAGTACAAAAGAAATAATATCTCATACGAGTATAATAGAATATTCGAAACTGCAAATGGATTTTCACCCGCCATGCGGTAATCCACGTAGACAGATCATTTCCACAATTTAATAAAGAATGAAATAACAGAAGAATTCACCAGGCATGCGGTAGTCCGCGTAGACATGTTATTCCAACAGAATAATAAAGAATGGAATAACATAAGAAATCACCAGGCATGCGATAGACCACACATATGGGTTATTCCAACAGAATAGTAAAGAATGGGACAAGGTCATGCGTAATCCGCACAGACAGGATATTCCAACAGAATAATAAAGAACGGAACAAGGTCATGCGTAATCCGCACAGACAGGATATTCCAACAGAATAATAAAGAACGGAACCAGGTCATGCGTAATCCGCACAAATATGATATTCCAACAGAATAATAAATGATGGAATAACAACAGAATTCACCAGGCATGCGATAGACTGTACAGACAGGTTATTCCAATAGAATAATAAGGAATGGAATAATAGAAGAATTTCACCATGTATGCGGTACTTTGCATAGACAGGTTATTCCAACATAATAATAAAGAATGGAATAAAAATAGCTCTCTTCATGAATACGAAAGAAATAATACCCTTAATACAATAATGATATCCCTTACCTCAGAAGAAAATTCGATACTGGAATAGTGAGGTAGCAGACCTCTCTTCTTCTTTCTCTCTATAATTTCTCTCTATAATAATTTCTCTATAACTTTAGTGAATTGGTGAAAAATAATGAAGGAATGAGCTTCTATTTATAGAAAAATATAGTTTCCATAATTGCACATTTTGGGGCTCGAAATATTACACTATAATACCTTCCTCTTTTCCTTTATTTTTAATTTAGTCCTGCAAGTTTTATCAAACTTGCACCACCTCCTCTAATAGTAAATCATGTGAATCAATAGTTCTAGACATGTGAAAATACGAATTACAGTATAGTACCTCCATCTATACCTCCATTTTTAACTTAGTCGTGCAAGTATTATCAATCTTGCGCCCACTTCCCTAATAGTAAATGAATGTGAATCAATAGTACACACATGTGAACAAATAGTTATAATCATGTGAATCAATAGCAATTAATTGCTCATTTATCCGATTAATTATCCGATTGGTTAATATAACATCCAGACATCAATTATTATCGAAATAAATGTCGATTTCCACCAACACTAATAATTCCCACACAATGAAACTATTAATTTCATCTTTAACCAACACGAACTTATTCATCATTAATATTATAATTCATAATATTTAACAACCAAGTCGTTCCCAGGAAAGAAGGGGGGCTTTCCAATATTCACAATGTTCACAATATTTATAATGTGGTTCTTCCATTAAATGTCCTATTTAACAGAAGATTGGAAAACAATGTTGGGGCGTAATTATTTGGGCCCGAATTATATGGAGGGCAAAAATCTGCGTGGAGATATTTAACCCTACATAGGAATCTATTTGTGTGGTTAAATATTTTAAGGAATCAAAGATTCTTAATTGCATTTAATTTTCAACTTCTAAGGAAAGTGTTAGGATATAACTGACTTCCTTTCTTTAAGGAGATTTAGGGGGTGTTTGAAAAAAATTGAATTAATCTGAATCTGAATGAGTTGAATCTGAATCTAAATGAAAAAAATTGTTTGATAATTGATATGTCTGAAATATCTGAATGACAAAACTTTATTATTTTACCCTTCTGAAAAAATTCAAAATTGTTGTAAATTTATTTAATATTACATAATATAATAGTTAATATTTTTTTTAATTTTCTTTAATTTTTAAATTTTTTTTTACTTTATTCAGCTGTTCATTCAGCCATTCAGCTCAAAAAATCTGACTTAGCCATTCAGCTCGTCCATCTTACCGATTCAGCCATTCAAACCAAAACAAACGCACTGACCGATTCAGTCATTCAGATTCAGCTTCATTCAGCTCTAAACAAACAGCCCATTAGTTCAATCCCATTAAGGAATCATATCTAATGAGGAATCCTATTTCTATTCAAGGAAGGAGGTGTGATCACTATAAATACAAGGTTATTCTTTGGTTCTCAGGTACACACGCACAACTTTATTTACAACACCCTAAGCATCCATTGTTAAACCTTATTCAGCTTGTATTTATTCTCACACCGGAGCTATCCCCCGGCGGCCCAAGCCGTCAAGTTTTTGGTGTGACTTCGTTTCTTTCCAAGATTTGACGCGCTTTGGTGATTGAGGCGCGTTGAAGAATCTTAGATTTAACACCTATGATATGTTAAAGTATCTAACACCAAATTTATTAACAATGAGTGGAGTAGTATCCCAAAATTATATACTAAGTCTTAAGGCTTAGATTCACTTATATAAGGCTTTGCATCTCAACATGTTCCCATCCATACATAGTGTAATTTTGAGCATCAACAACTTATAGTGAGCAACGTGGGAAATGTGGGTATAGGTGTCGGGCCTTACACTTAAGAAATTATGCTATAATATCATGATAAAAATCCAATTCAAAATTAATTGATAATGAGTGCAGTATCTTTCCATAATTGGTTATTAGTGAATCTTTAGGCTTAACACTATCTAATGTGTGTTAGAGTATGTAACTTGTCCCATGTCATTGTGTTTGGGAAGAACCTAGCAGCCGCAAGTTACATGCACGTATATAATACAATAATATACATGTTTGGAACCCAACCTGGCTCAAAAGCTTTATTCAGTAGATATTGGGTCCATTCATGTATATTAATTCACTCTTTCATTATTTCTCTGACTTGTGACTATAACTCAGTTGTCATAGCCTAGCAATCTTTTCATCTCAAGTGAGTTCACTACATCAAAAGCTCCCCATAACTTGAACAAGTCTCTTTAATCACCGCACACCAATTCTTAGCTAATTATTCTTGGTTCTTTTACTCCATCGAGAGTCAATTTCCATCAAGAATTATACATTTTTTCTCTTCAATCACCAATTATCGTTAAACCAATCTCGGTTAAACCCGTTGATAATTCAGCAACATCATCGAGATTCTTTAGGTAAGAATCATCAACCCTTCATTGAGAATTCAACATTTATGTCATGTCTTTTAAAGAGGTTGTCTGGAACTAATTTTTCGAACCACCATCACATGTGTTTTGAAGAAGGTTCACCAGCCTCGGGATCAATCTTCCGTAGCTTTAACACTAGTTGTTGGAAAAGAAAGTCGGAGATCCCGCACGTTGCGTGCGCATACATAAAGAACTAACATATATGTTTAGAACTCAACCTGACCCAAGAGATTAAACTATTAAGTTTTTGAGTTCATTCATTTATATTAGTCCTTCACTCTTTTATTATTTCTCTATTGTGATACTCTAAATGTTGGAAATGGGTTTGATAAAATATATATTTATGTGTTCAAATCCATTAAGAATTGAATGAAAAAATTGACGGGTCGGGCCGGGCCGGATTCGGGTCGGGTCGGGTCATAACATATATCTTTTTGGGCAAAATCTGTTTATCAAATTTTGTTTAAACTACGTAGTTTTGATGGTAGTTTTGACACCCAACTGCCACTTTATTCTATATATACCCGAATATGGGCGCACATGAAAAAAAAAGAGACAAGTTTCTGTTTTTTCCTTCCTATTTTTTGTTATTGCTTTCCCTTCTTATATATATTGTTTTCTGCAAATTTTGATAGCCTGCGAATTTGATAGATATAAAACAACATAGAGCAGTGTGCTTGACAAGACAACAAATTGTTGTGTGTATTAATAGTAGTAAGAATTTTCTTCCCTTTTCAAGTTTACTTTATGCATGTGTCATCATCATTATTCATGTAGTTTTAGTACATAACATAAAGATTGGTTCAAAATGTTCTTAATTTTGAAGTGCTTCTAATTAAGAACTGGAAATCCGTTTTATCTTGGGAAGCAATTATTCATTAATCCTTAGCACCTGTGAGGGAATAAATTTGCTTTAAGGAGACTTTGTGCATTCAAAGGACTCGGATTTATATTCATCATTTTATAAGTTATTTATGTTCTGCATAATTTATTATTATTATATTTATATGCATTATTAAATAATACTATATATTACAGATAACAATCTTAAAGCAAATTTACTCTATTCTGTAATTGTGGTATTATTTGATCTGCTAATATTCTGGAATTTGTTTGCATATTAATAGATTTCTGTTAATATATTGAACTAGAATATATTAATATATATTATTTATAGATTAATATATTAATATATTCCGAATTTTCTAATGAAATTCATTCTTCAGTATTTACTGATTACATTTTAAATTCATTCTTCCATATGTCATGAGTATAAGAATGTCAATTCTGTCATGAATAATTCATGAGTATTGTTAAAAGTATGGTCATAAGTATTAATATGTTTGTAAGTCTTAAGTTCTTAAATATAACTTATATACAGATTAACTTTAGTAGTATACTTTATTTATACGTGCAAACAAAATATGATAAATTCTGTTTGTATTGCAGTATGTAACTTTAGTAGTATAAATTTTGTTTGAAAAAATTCTGTTAGTATATATTTATTATATTATATGATGAGTGCATGAAAGTTTATTATCTTATATGCATGGTACAGTAAATGATAGCATATACTAATATGTTATTATTATTATTCTGTAAATATAGTAGTATTTAATTTATACAGTTTATTTGAACAGAAAATTGTTTTATGTTAATAGAAAATTGTTTTATAAAACAAGTTTTGTTTGTAAAACTGCATGCATATTACAATGATTGCATGGTGTATTAAAACATGCATATATTTTCTGCATGTGCTGCATGTACTTAAGTGTTTTAAGTGCTTATGTTGTTGTCAATTTTTGTTCTGCATGTTGTAATGATTAACAGTATGCATATTTTGCAATTAATATCATAAGTAGTATGCATGATTTGTGTTTATGTTAATATCATAATTAACATAATTACTGAAATTACTGGAGAGAAAAAAAAATATCCTCATTCATTGCATTGGGCTCAATTCTGAAGTTGCAGCAATGTTTGTATTGGGTTCAATTTACTGCAATTACTGAAATTTAATGACATTATTGTTGTAAGATAGAAGACCATTTTAATGGTTTTTTGGAAAGCTGCAGTCACTTATGTTACCACATAAAACTACATTGTATTTTACATATTGTGTTGCATGTTAAATATATAGTATTCTGTTATTATATGTATTACAGAAATATTATATATATTACATGATAGTTGATTAAAATATTTTGTTATTGTTTGCATATAACAGTTTATTGTTATTATTTTAGTTACTGCATGCTAGTACCCTTGATCAATCATTCGATTAATTTCCAGATACACTTGATGAAGAGCAAAAACTTCAACTTGCCTAAATTTGATATTAATCTAAAACATAAATGTGAAATTTGGTTGGAATCAAAAATGACGAGATTACCCTTTCATTCTGTTGAAAGGAAAATTGAACCTCTAGATTTAATTCACACTAATATATGTGACTTAAAGTTTGTGCAAACTAGAGGTGGGAAAAAATATTTCATAACCTTTATTGATGATTGCACAAGATATTGTTATGTATATTTGCTAAGAAGCAAAGATGAGGCTGTAGAAATGTTTCAACTTTATAAAAATAAAGTTGAAAATCAACTTAGCAAAAAGATTAAAGCAATAAGAAGCGATAGAGGTGGTGAATATGAATCACCATTTGAAGATATATGCTCTACTCATGGTATTATTCACCAAACTACTGCTCCTTATTCACCTCAATCTAACGGTATTGCTGAACGCAAGAACCGAACATTGAAAGAAATGTTGAATGCTATGTTAAACAGTTCTGGAGCACCCCAGAATTTGTGGGGGGGGGGGGGGAAGCTTTGCTTTCTGCCAATTATATTCTTAATAAAGTGCCTCATAAGAAAACACACAAAACACCTTATGAATTATGGAAAGGTCATAGACCTTTCTACAAATACTTAAGAGTGTGGGGGTGTCTAGCAAAGGTAATGGTTCCTAAACCTAAAAAGGTTAAGATAGGACCAAAAATAATTGACTGTGTTTTCATTGGTTATGCAAATAACAGCAGTGCTTATCGCTTTCTTGTTCATAAATCTGAAATTAACGATATTCATGTTAATACATTTATTGACTCAAGAGATGCATCATTTTTTGAGAATATTTTTCCATATAATGGAAATAATGATTCAAATTCGAACAAAAGACCTTTGGATGCTACTAGTGATAATCCTGGAAATATAGACAAAGAGTCTGTAGTGGATGAACCTAGATGTAGCAAAAGAGCAAGGACTTCAACGTCTTTTGGTCCGGATTTTCTAACATTTTTGTTAGAAAACGATCCTCGAACCTACAAGGAAGCAGTATCCTCTCCAGATGCTTCTCATTGGAAAGAAACAATAAATAGCGAAATTGAGTCCATTATGCAAAATCATACATGGGAACTGGTGGATCTTCCACCTGGTTCAAAACCTTTAGGGTATAAATGGATCTTCAAAAAGAAGTTAAAAGTTGATGGCTCAATTGATAAATACAAAGCAAGGCTTGTAGTTAAAGGCTATAGACAAAAGGAAGGATTAGATTATTTCGACACTTATTCACTTATTACAAGAATTACATCTATTCGAATGCTAATAGCAATAGCATCCTTAAATAGACTTGAAATACATCAAATGGATGTAAAAACTGCATTCTTAAATGGTGAATTAGATGAAGAAATATATATGGAACAACCTGAAGGTTTCACTGCTCCTGGACAAGAGAGGAAAGTATGCAAACTTGTTAAATCCTTGTATGGATTAAAACAAGCACCAAAACAATGGCATGAGAAATTTGATAATGTTATGTTATCAAATGGATTTAAAATCAATGAATGTGACAAATGTGTTTATGTCAAAAGTACTCAAAAGGAATATGTCATTGTTTGTCTTTATGTGGATGATATGTTAATCATAGGTAGCAACAATGAAGTTATCAACTCAACAAAACTTATGTTGTCAAATAGGTTTGATATGAAAGACTTGGGGGTTGCTGATATAATATTAGGAATTAAGATTTCTAGAACCTCTGATGGAATTATATTATCTCAATCTCATTACATTGAGAAAATACTTGAAAATTTTAACAAGTATAATATAATTCTGAATAAAACCCCAGTTGATATAAATCTTCATCTAGCTAAAAATGAAGGTGATGGCATATCTCAACTAGAATATTCTCGTATAATAGGCAGTTTAATGTACGTCATGAACTGTACTAGACCAGACATAGCTTATTCAGTAAGTAAGCTAAGTAGGTATACGAGTAATCCAGGTAAAGATCACTGGAAAATAATTTTGAGAGTTTTAGGATACCTAAAACATACTCAAAAATATGGACTGTACTATACAAGATATCCAGCAGTATTGGAAGGATATAGTGATGCTAATTGGATATCTGACAATAAAGACTCGAAATCCACAAGTCGATATGTCTTTACCCCTGGAGGTGCAGCAGTATCTTGGAAATCCTCAAAACAAACGTGTATTGCAAGGTCTACAATGGAATCAGAATTCATTGCTCTAGACAAAGCTGGAGAAAAAGCTGAGTGGCTTCGTAATTTTTTAGAAGATATTCCAAATTGGTCAAGACCTGTGCCAGCTATATGTATACACTGTGATAGCCAATCAGCGATTGGAAGAGCACAGAGTCATTTGTATAACGGTAAGTCACGTCATATACGACGAAGACATAATACTGTTAGACAATTGCTCTTAAATGGAATTATCTCAATTGACTATGTAAAGTCAAAAGATAATATTGCGGATCCGCTTACGAAAGGTTTAACAAGAGAGCAAGTGGAAAAATCATCGAGGGGAATGGGTTTAAAGCCTACTATTTAAATAAGAGTCGTCATAGTGGCAACCCAACCTAGCTGACTGGAGATCCCAAGATCTAGGTTCAATGGGCAAACCGAACTATGTAGTACTCCGTAAAGCACTGAGGAGATATTTACTCCTAACCATTCCTATTATGAGACAGTGCACATCTGCGGCGAGAATTAGGATAAGTTACGCTTTTAATGACTTTTATATCTTGAAATATGTTCAAGTGGGGTATTGCAGGATACTCTTGATAGAAGTCACCTACGTGGGTAAGAAGGGGGCCACTTCTATGAGAATTTTGAAGGCTGAATTCTCTAATATACTTACGGAACCAAGAGGTGTTTCAAGGCCAAAATGAACACAAACGTGAGAACCAATTATGTCTGAAGAGATATTTTGTGAATTCTATTGTCTTGGTTTACACAAAAAGCTGACAGCTCAAAGATATCAAGTCTACTGATTAGCCGAGTAAATCCGATAGATTTTACTAGGGCAAGTTCAAAGCCACTAGGCTACTTAACCTGATGAAATATCTTTTCTCATGTACTCGAACTAGTGTCTGCATATTCATATCATATTTTGTATATTGTAAAGCCAATTTTACATTCATGTGGGGGATTGTTGGAAATGGGTTTGATAAAATATATATTTATGTGTTCAAATCCATTAAGAATTGAATGAAAAAATTGACGGGTCGGGCTGGGCCGGATTCGGGTCGGGTCGGGTCGGGTCATAACATATATCTTTTTGGGCAAAATCTGTTTATCAAATTTTGTTTAAACTACGTAGTTTTGATGGTAGTTTTGACACCCAACTGCCACTTTATTCTATATATACCCGAATATGGGCGCACATGAAAAAAAGAGACAAGTTTCTGTTTTTTCCTTCCTATTTTTTGTTATTACTTTCCCTTCTTATATATATCGTTTTCTGCAAATTTTGATAGCCTGCGAATTTGATAGATATAAAACAACATAGAGCAGTGTGCTTGACAAGACAATAAATTGTTGTGTGTATTAATAGTAGTAAGAATTTTCTTCCCTTTTCAAGTTTACTTTATGCATGTGTCATCATCATTATTCATGTAGTTTTAGTACATAACATAAAGATTGGTTCAAAATGTTCTTAATTTTGAAGTGCTTCTAATTAAGAACTGGAAATCCGTTTTATCTTGGGAAGCAATTATTCATTAATCCTTAGCACCTGTGAGGGAATAAATTTGTTTTAAGGAGACTTTGTGAATTCAAATGACTCGGATTTATATTCATCATTTTATAAGTTATTTATGTTCTGCATAATTTATTATTATTATATTTATATGTATTATTAAATAATACTATATATTACAGATAACACTAAATAACTTGTGATCCTAACAATCTCTCTCACAAGTGAACACGTACCAAGTGTGTCTATTTCATACTGCATGTTGTATATTGTCCAATAAACTCTAATGGCTTCTTCACTACGGCCTTTTTCTATATTATCAAACTAGTCTCCTTGATGGTCTGGTCTAAACTGTTAAATTTTAAAATCCATGCGGAAAGGCAAACATTTTTCAAAACTTAATGTTGATGAAATAACAGTCTAATAGACCATACTAAGCTTGCTAGTTGGTACAAAAACTAAACACTAATTAACTTCTTACATATTGAGACATTTTTAATTAGATTGATAATAAATCCATAAGTTTCATCGAGATACACAGAGAGAGATACATGTACACTGAATTAGTGAATTAGACTCATATATACAAACATACACATTCTCTCCAGAAACACAAAGACGAGCAGAACTAGAGACTTTTATTAGGCATTTGAAGCTCCTTTGAAGTTGCTGAAATCCCACAGCTTAAAGTCCCAAGGAAAGTCAGTGGTGGAGTATGGATACCAAACCCATTCCCACATTATATTCATATCATCTTCAAAAGTCCAATCATAATAAGGCCATTTATCATTACCACCGGACCCCATTGAATTAGCCTCCCACCATTTTTCATCCAACCCTGGCAGATTCTCAAATTCAGTCCCATTATTGTTCTCCTTCTCCTTGATGACCTTAACACTCATGACAGCGTTCATGTTGCCAAAAAACTGTGGCGGCGTCATCGTCGATTTCACATTAGCAATGTCCTCCTTTGAATAAGCTTCAGTTTCCATCAAACTCTCCACCATCTCGAAGCTCTCTTCTTCTTTGAGCCATACCCCTTCTTTCATCCACTCTTTTTCTTTCTTCAACCGTCCTAATTTTCCTCCCCGGCCCTCATTCAAAGATCCCATATCGATGAGAAAGGGAGCGAGAGATCTTTTAATTATCAAGTGTACTAAAATTCCAAAAATAGTGAAACTGACTGCTTGGGACTAACCTAAACAATGTTTGGTGAACCATGTAAATTTTGTGTTTGTATATAATTGTTTTTTTTTATTTATTTTTGTTATTGTTTTTCTCTAACAGAAAATTCTAATGAAAATGTTTGACCGAGAGTGAAAGACAGAGAGTTTCTAATGAAAATGTACTGCTTGACGGAGAGTGAAGAGAGAGAGAGAGAGAGAGATTCTAGAGAGAATGTATTGCCTGACGAAGACCGAAGAAATTGAGAGAGAGAGAGAGAACAATAGTTAAACATAGAGAGAAATTGAAATTACATATAGAGATAGAATCTAAATAAAATGTATTTCCTAAGGAGAGTGAAGAGGGAGATGGAAGGATTCTAAAGAAAATGTAAGCGGAGAGTGTAAAGAGATAAATTCTAACGAAAACGTATCGCCTAAAGAAGAGTGAAGAGGTTGAGGAAGAGAGGTTAATTCTAAAGAAAATATATTGTTCCAATGAAGAAAAAGAATGATAGAGAGAGAACAGTAATTAAAGATAGAGGAACTAAAGAAATTGTATTGCGCCTCTGATGAAGAATGTAAAATGAAAAAATTCAATTGAAAATGTATTACCTGAAGGAGGATGAAGATATATATATATATATATACAGAACTGATCCAGTCCGGGAGTCCGGACTGGATCAAAATCCGGTCCAAATTTTTTTTTTTTTTTTGCTTTTTTTTTTTTGGAACAACTAAAAAAAAAAAAAAAAAAATTTATGGAACTGAAATTTTTCAATAATACAGTGTTTTGGGTGTGTTTTTAATACCTACCCCAACCAATGTATGTACAGTCTGCCCAGACTGTACAGACATGTTTCGTTATAGGCATCCAAATCACACCCAAAACACTGTATAATGTAAAAATTCCAATTCCATAATTTTTTTTTTTTTTTTTTTAGTTGTTTCAAAAAAAAAAAAAGCAAAAAAAAAAAAAAAAAAAAAAAAAGTCCGGATTTTAACAAAATCCGGGAGTCCGGACTGGATCCGGACTCATATATATATATATATATATATATATATATATTAAGGAAATATAAACACAGAGAGATTCTAAAGAAAATATACTGCCTGAAGGAGAGTAGAGAGATATATTCTAAAGAAATATAAATATTATTTGGAAAGAGAGAGAAACCGATCGACCGATAAATAAAGATAGAAAGAGAATTGAAAGAGAATGAAGGAGAGTGACGACAGAAGAATTGATAGAGTAAGCTTGACGTCGAAACCGCTCAGTTTTTATATGTTTATCTAATAAAAGGCAAGTCTACGAAACTAAAATACATAAAAGTTGAGGAGAATTTGTGGAAACCGCCCAGAGGATTAGAAGAATGATGCCCCCACAATATCAGAGGATTCAAGAAATATAAAATTATTTCCTTATATTCTCAACCTCAATAAAATAAATAAAAATACCTAATTTCATGCTACCAGTTTTGTTAATTAACTCCTCTTTATACAAAATTGCTACTTCAGGTGATGAGTATGTCGAGAAAGAATAGTAATTGTTCCTACTTTTCTTTGGTAACTGACCCATGACCCGACCCGACCCGACCCAGAAGCTGCCTCCCAACCCCTTACTTTAATTTCAACCATCTCTAAGCATTATCTACAGCCTTTATGGATAAACAAGATAGAAGTATAACTATACAAAACTCATTTAGTTCCTACTTAAATCAACCGATTGAATTAAGTTAAATACGTCCAAACCGATGAGGTTACTTTGTTTTGTGATCTCATGCACACGTGAAATGGGTCCCAATTTTTCACTGCCCCACAGACTCTACATGCAGTTTTAAAATTTGCATGCATGTTTTTGCATATTTTCCTTGAGAACAAATTTGCAGTTTTAACTTCTTTCGAATGGATGAGACCTTCATTTATTAATAGAGATACGCAATAACTATTTATAAAATATATTTGATGATATATATAGAAACTGATATTTTTATATATTTTTTGATATTTTCACATGAAAATCGTCCTAATAAATCCTACGCGACAGTTTTTACCGTCCATATACATCTATAGCGACACTTTTCATGTAGAAAAATTAAAAAATTATGTGAAAATATCAATTTCCTGTATATATATATATATATATGATATTTTTAAATGTTATATAACTTCAAAATTAAAGAAAGAGTGTTTACTATAAAGACAACCATTCTTGAGCTATGCTAGGTTTACAGGGGAGAGTAAGAATCGATTTCGTAATCCAACTACAAGTAAAATCGCAAAAGAACCAATGGTTCTGGTGGGGTATTGTGGTTTTTTCAGTAGGAACCACATCACTTAATGTGGTGGTTGCGATGTTAGTATAGAAACCACACCCACCCCCCGTTTAGAGTTTTGAGTATTTAATATTTTTCATATTTTTGTGTATGTTTTAAAGTTTTTAAGTTATATGCATGATTATAAATTTAATTTTGCAACTTTTGCATGGTTTTAATACTTTAAATTTGAAACAATGTTTATATTGCAGTAACGGATGTATATTTCAATTTGAAGAATTAGAAGCTCTTAATTAATTTTTGATTGATTTTCAAGAATTTAACATCTAGAAAATGGGTATTATTTTTACGGTAATGTTATATATATATATATATATATATATATATATATATATATATATATATATATATATATATATATTGCATGCGAATGTTTTACGTGGACTTTTGATTACTAGTTAAATCACATGTATAGATAAATTTCGTATTTATAATTCGGTTTAAATTTATCGCAATACATAACAAGACATTCTTATTTGAAGTAATATCAAACTAGCAATGTTTGAGATTTATTTGAAATTTAAAAAGTATAATATATTTATTATTAGTTTTTTAGTTTTAGTCGAAGCCGCAGCATTTGGAATTTTATGTTTTTTTAGAACTGTACCAAATCGCACCGGATACGCATCCCTAGGTAGGTTATGAATAAAAATAATGCTAGTGACAAATTATTTTATAAATATTTTACAAATTAATGCTAATGTGACATACTCCACCTCAACATATTGTGTGGGGCCGAAGACTATATTGAAATAATTTGTTCATCAATATATTGACACATCTTGTTATCACTACTAAAAAAATGGTCATTTGTGATGGCCATAATCTATCACAAAAAGTAGGAAAACCATCACGAAAGGTTTACGTGATGGCTTTAACCATCACAATGGCCGTCTTGTATACGCCCATCATGAAAGATTTTACGTGATGGTTTTGGCAATCACGCAAAAGCTTAGTACTTTTGTGATGATTAATACAATCACATTAACATATAATCTATTGTGATTGTCAAAGTCATTACAAAAAAATAAAACTTTAGAGATCAAATGTAAGAACGTGAATCTCTATTTACGTATAATTTATTTCACTATATTAATTATATCAAATGATACTTGTAGGATTCGAACCCTCTCCCATTTGCAAACTAAATAACGATTATTACCACTACACTAAAGTCCAAATCATGATTATAATTTTAAAATAAAATATAAAAGGAAACATATGTGAGTTGACTTACTAAACAAATTACTTCCAAACAAGATTTGGTGATTGCAATGGCAGTCACAAATACTCTATAATGATGATAAAATTAGTCATCACTAAGAGCCATCATATATTTTATTATTTTGTGACGGCTTGAAAATTCCATCACAAAATATCTTCTTTTTGTAATTGCAAATAAAAGTCGTCACAAAAATCTATCTTTTTAATGATTGTTATGACCGTCATAAAATATTGTTTTGATTATTTCTTATATTAAAATATTAGTGATAGTTTAAATGCAATCACGAAAAGGGTATATCTATAAGTGATGACTTAGGGCGTCACAAAAAAAATTTATTTTGCGTAAAAAAATTGGTGTGATTGACATGGCCATCATAATTATAATACATTGATGGCAAAATTAGTCATCACTAAGAGCCATCATATATACTATTATTTTGTGATTGTTTACAAAGTACATCACAAATTACTATCTTTTGTGATTGTTTTTAAAAATTGTCACAAACTTCCGTCATGTATTCTTATTTTTCTAGTAGTTTATTGACATTCCTCTGACTCTGATACTTCAATTTGAGTTTGACAAATATAACTTCTCTGCAAGTTAATAACTAAACTCGTCTATAAAGAAAGACTATAATATATATATATATATATATATATATATATATATATATATATATATATATATATATATATATATATATATATATACGGTCCGGATCTTAACACTACAAGAAAAAGAGATATCAGCGACCGCATTCAGTCGCTGAAAGGTATCTGCGACCAAATGCGGTCGTTGATAGTCGTCGCATAAAATCTGGTCGCTGGGGTGAACATCAGCGACCGACATATCTGCGACCGCTATGAGCGACGAAAATGATAAATTCGGTCGCTAAGCTGAGTCAGCATGGGCCAGGGCCAAAGCTGACGTGGTCCACGTGTCAGCGACTGGTATCAGCGACCGGAGGCGGTCGCTGATAGCCTCAAATGTTTAGCCGTTGCTAATACCTATCAGCGACCGCATGCGATCGCTGATATGAAAAAAAAATATAAAAGCAGATTTTTGCTGTTTTACAGAATTCCCAAAAACCTATACATGTTTTCTACCTGCTTTATCCCAACAAACATACACAACAAGATAAACAACATACACAACACTATAAACATCCATCGTCCACCGACGTACATACACCAAAACTAGTATATGAACTATATAAACCTTTAAACACCAATATGATTTGAATAAATATAAACAAATCAAAACTTGTTTAAGTAACATACAGACATCCAAAGAATGAATATACAAGTACAAGCTTATACTATAGCTACAAAATTGATCTAAAGCATGCACGTCAAGCATCATCGAATGCCTCCTTGATCACCCTGTAATTAACAAAATAATAAAAACAAGTTACAAATATAGTAATTGTGTTGATACTGATATATATTACGACAATATATACAACAAATTGATTTTATACCTCGTCTCTATCCCATGTTGTCCTGCTGCTGCTGTCGCTACTGCTTCAGCTAACTCCTTAGGATCAAGAGCCCTCAGGTGCCCGCCCAGTATCTTCAGAAGATTTCAATCTCGACATATAGCTCTCACACAGTCAGCCGAAGTATGAACAGCTGGATGACTCGATGACTATAAAGACTGGGTAGCAGAGCTGCCTGAGCCACTGAAGGATGGGCGTCGTCGTTGTCCTTGACCTTTAATGTAGTTCTTCTTCACAACAGACGCCCTCTCCCACAACTCTTGATCAATAGGCGGACGTGAAGTGCCTTCAGGATAGCGCTCATTCAATAAACGCTTATAAGTATCATGTCATCATGTTAATAATTAAATAGTTAAAAATAAATTCTGTAAGCATTGATAAACAAGATCAAGTTGTTAAAACTTATTACCGCTATCTAGATAGCATCAGGCAGACCATCACGGGTGGCCACGTACACATCCAGCCAATGGATAGGCTGACCTTGAGATTGAGACTCCTATACAAAAATAGCACAATATTACTAAGTAAAAATGGGATATATTTTCTACAATTCATTATTGTAAACATATTAAAACTTGTAAATACATACCCTGGCAGTGATATGCTGCAACTGTGAAATACTGCCGCCCTTGTATGTTCCTTTAGCCTTTTCGCCATCGGATACACCCGAGGCTCTGTTGGTGACAGCAGTCTTTCGTCTTTTCACCCAGCTCTCAGCTCTCCATTGGGCATACAACTCAGCCCATATGGACTGGGTGCACCACCAGTGGCTATGCTCGTGCATATAATCTTATCCCTGGCCTGGATGGTCGATCTCGGCATTGTGAATGGCTTTTTGTCGTTCTTTATTCAAGTTGTCCTTGGTGCGGACCGCGCACTTCTGCCAGAATAATGTCTGAATCACTGAAGCCCGCGCGTCCTCTCATCTATACCTTTTCTGCAAATAAAACAACTATAATAATATTACTAAACAATTATCCTTAATTAGAATATTATATAATTATCTGTCATAATTAAAAAAATATACCTGAAATTCAGCCCAAACAGCATCCTTGTGGGCGATAGGTGTGCTCGCCCACGTAATCACAGGTGTAGGACAATTCTGTAAACACAGCTGTGATATGCACTTGACGATCTTATTATCTGAAAAATCACTATAATATACAATAATTTACATCAACGATAAGTAGATATATTAAAGCAATTTACATCTAAGTTATAATACTTATGAACATTTTTCAAACTTATACTTATAATACTTAAAAAAAATCGCCAGAGTCTCCCCTACAATATAGACTAGCCACATGCACAACAGCATGCATATATGGACATTTCTAGGCACCCAAGACACAAACCAAGAGAAATATACAAATTTTCAATACAATAAGACCAAAACAATAACGATTGAATACAAATTAAAGCAGTAAAAAATTTAGACCCATATACATTACCAATATAATATCATATACATTACCCATATACTTAATTCCTAGTTATGTTTTATGTCATACTCATGTTCATGGTTTTGTTGATCTTGATGATCTTATTATCTGAAAAATCACTATAATATACAACAATTTACATCAACGATAAATAGATATATCAAAGCAATTTACATCTAAGTTCTATATATCTTGTAAAAATAGAATCTTAAATGCTTATATATAAATGATATATGCGGGACATACGTGTTATTCGGAGGAGGCCGAATCTGAATAAGAATCCAATCATCCAGATTAGTAGGGGCCTTGGGCACATGATTAGGTCCCCTACCCAAGCCGCGCTTTTTCTGCGCTGCTTCAGAAGCCATCTGTATATTATAAATTTCAAGATGTTATTATGAGTCATATTTGATTACATGTATATATGAAAATAAACATGACAGTGATATAAACATGTATATATATGAATATAAAATGACAAGAAACAAAAGTTACATTTAAATAGTTTAGTACATAAACATGATCGTGATATAAACATGTATATATATGAATATAAAATGACAATAAACAAAAGTTGCATTTAAATAGTTTAGTATATAAACATGACAATGATATAAACATGTATATATATGAATATAAAATGACAATAAAAAAAAGCTGCATTTAAATAGTTTAGTACATAAACATGACAGTGATATAAACATGTATATATATGAATATAAAATGACAATAAATAAAATTTACATTTAAATAGTTTAGTACATAAACATGACAATGATATAAAAAACATGTAATGCTAAACATACATTTTATTTATTCAAGTGTCAATGTCTGATTCAGAATCGTCTTGTATACGTGTTGCAGATTCATAACCATAATCTGCTTCAGATTCAGTGTCAGATTCAGTCAATAACTCTTCCTCCTCAGTATCAATGTCATCTGACACAAGTATTAACTCAGGATCTAATTCATGTGGTTCATCTCCACCATCTAACTGGATTACTTCATTGTCGTACAACCAAAGCAAGAACATAAAATGCTACGACAGAAATAGTACAATGACCCCAACAAACAAACAAGGCCTACAAAGACTCCCAGAGAACTAAAAACATAATCACAAAGCGAGTACATCTCTCTTTTCTACACTATATGCAGTAAATTGCTGATCTAGAATTTCAGAATGCCGATACATGACAAAAATAATTTGCCCTTGGTGAAAGATATTCCAAATAAATGGTATCTTTCAAATTAAACCAACATAAACAACCAACATAAATGGTACTTTGAAATTCATTTGATTTCTGTACAACCAACATAAATATTGATATTCCAAATAAATAAACAAACAACATAAACAAAGATAAACAACAAAATAAATAAATAAATAAATTCATTTGATTTCTGTACAACCAACATAAACAACATAAACAAAGATATTCCAAATAAATGGTACTTTGAAATTCATTTGATTTCTTTAAAAGTCCAACATAACATTGATATTTTCCAGTAGCAGGAGTGAGTTAGTAAACAGGAGCTTATCAGTACAACCAAACAGAAACATAGGCCTGGAATGTGAAATTTTGAGCAGTCTGAAAAATCTATAGCCTTAAACCACAAGTTGACATTCGAATATTCTCATAAATAATAAACAGTAGAAGGGTAAAAACATCTCCACAAATAACACTAGTCCACTAATAACTCAGATGAAAGAAAACTAAAAAAATTGCCTTTCATTAAGGTCCACTAGATAAACAGGTTACCCAAATAATAAACACAGTTTAATTTAGGGATTAATTACCGGCGGTGGTACGGCGGTGGTGAAGGCGTCGGCTGGCGATGTTGGTGGTGAAGGCGGCAGCAATATCCTCCTTCTTCTTTTCTCCCCACTCCCTCGACTCTCTCCTCTGTGATTCTCCCTCTTTTTCTTTTTTCTGGACTGATTCGAGCGAATGCCTGAATCTAATTAAGGTTTTAAGAATCGGCGACCGCCATCAGCGACCGCATGCGGTCGCTAATTTTTAATGATGTGGAAGTATCAGCGACCGAATGCAGTCGCTGATAGTGAGAGGTCGCAAAAAACTAGCGCGCCAACATTTCCTGCCAATTTTTTGGTGGTAAATTTGAACTAGCGACCAATTAGCGACCGCAACCCGGTCGCTACACTAAACTGTTAGAGTTTATGCCTTAGAGGCCAATTATTTGATATAATTGCTTAACGTTTTGATATTATATTTGATTGAATAAATATATGATTTTATTATGGTTTTATTTACTGCATAATATAATTGTTAACATAATAAAATTCCTTAGAATAGTGATACAAATTATATAGTTTCAAGTATGTGACTTGAACATGAGATTATATATTACCATTAGTATCAGTGTTCTTAAATGTCCCTAGTCGAGTATCATTGTTAATGGGACAACAATGATGCATTGAGACTAGTATGTGGATTGATTGATGACCAAATCTCATTGGACATAAATATATGAGATACTAAGTCAATGCATAGGTACATGTTAGAGAACGATGTACTGGACAGACCCACCATGAGAATTCTATATGGAGCATTATGCGAAGTGTCATTAGCAATTCTCATAGTGACAATGATGTAATGGTCCTCCGACCTGAAATCGCTATATTACTACACGAGAATTTATGTACTTTGATATCATCAAATGTCACCTTTAATAGGGTGGACTATAAAGGTGATTATTGGGTTCATCATTAATCGTGTGAGAAATATGAGTGATCTAGATGGAATTTAAACATCCTATATATATTATGGGTGATATTCATAGGCCTCTTGATTGAGTAGGACTATGAAATACATGGCCATGCTCAAATAGTGATTTATTTCATATAGTCTACTCATTGATCAAGAAAACTCAGATTAAATTATGAAGAGTATGACACATTCCATGACTCAAGTTTAATTTAGGATATTAAGGTTAAAAGGATTAAATTACATTGAAACATTGGTCACGAAAAGGTTGCATCGAATCATCGATCTTAATATTACTTGGGTAGCAGTGATGCATTACTAGATGTCGCTCACTGTTTATAATTTTATAATATGATTTTAAAATTATTGCCAACGTAATAATAACCTATAGGGTCGCACACATAGAACGTTATTTAAAAGGGAATTAATTTAAATTTTAAGGATTTAAATATATTAATATGATTAATAGTATTTAAATCACGAATTTAAATTAAAAGGATAATTTGTATATATGTATATTAATTAAGTAAGACTTAATTAAGAGATATATATATATATATATATATATATATATATATAAAAATTCGGATTTTATGAAATTAGGTTTTGATTTGATTAATTCTTTTTAACTACTATATATATGATATATAGCAGCTACTTAGGGATATGCCATAATTAAAAACCCTAGCCGCTCTTAGAGAGAGACTAGAGAGAAAACAGTTTCAGAAAATCCATTCCTTTTGGTGGCTAGTACCGCAAGTCCTTCTTATTGCAGAATCATTCGACGGTTCGTGCGGAGTTCGTGTGGATACCGTAGAGGCGCAATCGATTTGTATTGCGTTGGAGATTCGAGGCGCAGTCGGTTTCAGATTCTCATTTTTTTTTCATATCTGGTATAATCTCTAAACCTCTGAATTAATTGATTTTTCGCATGGATCCTATTTTAGGGTTTCAAAAATTGCTTTAAAATTTTAATTTTCGCTGTGCGTTTCTGTGCCGAAGCCCAACATAAACTAGCAACCATATTCAATTTCGGTCGCCACTGTCGGTCGCCAATATTACTATCTGCGATCGAAGGTACGGTCGCTGATAATGTCGGTCCCTGTTAGAGCATTTTCTTGTAGTGTAAGCTCACCCCTTATCCAACTCACTCGAGCTCACCCCCTCTTTAGTGGCGGATCCGGCGACGATTTGGTCATACAACCGTCGTCTATACTTTTAGAGACACTATATGTTGTCGGTCGCTAAAAGTATAGACGACGGTTGTATGACAGGGGGTGAGCTCGGGTGAGTTGGATAAGGGGTGAGTTTAAGATCCGGACTATATATATATATATATATATATATATATATAAACAAAGATCAGGAGTATTCCTCTTATTTAGTATTTTTCTTTATATAACACTACTTTATTAAAATTACGTCATTTTTAAGGTTCTTAAAAAAAAGTGGTCTCACTTGCTTTCCTTTTATTTACAAAAATATCACCCGCGACCCCATTTATTTTTTAAAAGAACCTTCAAAACGACGTAATTTTAATAAAAGAGTGTTATTTAAGGAGAAATGCTAGATAAGAGGAATGCTCTTGATCCTTGCTTATATATATATATATATATATATATATATATATATATATATATATATATATCAAAAAAAATTATTTTTATATTAAGACTCCAGTTTCTTGAAAAACATAATGAAAAAAGAGAAATGATACAAAGAGAAACTGCCTAATAGAAAAATAAAATAAATAATGGAATAAGATACAACATATTGTAAAACCCCAACTTTTTATTAATGAAATTGAATTTCCTCTATTTATTATTTTGAAAATAGTAAGGGTTGATTTGATTAATGTGGTTAGTTATGGGTAAAATGCACAAATATTTCAAATAAGCAAGTGGTTATAAAATATTTATTGTTGTCGGGGAATATTTGTTTGGTCGTGGAATATTCTTACTGTCGGGGAATATTAGTACTACGGCGAAGCCTTGTGTGGGCCCCATAACGGAAAGCGATTGGATAAAGAAAACGATAAGTATAAATTGTCTATAAATAACGGCGTAGTTGTTACCGTTAATACTGTTGGAACACTCGGTGGTTAAAACACAGTAGAACACGGTATTGCATCAATTATTGATTCTTACATAAGAAGACACTACTTAATAATTGTTACAGTAATTACTGTTTAATATTTTATTTTATTGATTCAGTAATTATTGCGTTGATATTTTATATTATCGTTATTTCAATAATTGTCATTACACAGTATTTTTTTTATTGAATTAATAATTCATATTATTTGAATAATATTATTAGATAGCATTATTGGCAATATCTAGAAAGTTCTGTCTAATGAGAGGTTTGGTCACCTAATTGCGCGCCAGTAAAGAGAAATCCTTATTGGAAAGCCCCCTCTTTCCTAGGAACGGCCTGGTTGTAAATATTGTGATTCTGTAATATTATTTGTGGATAATTAATTATTAAATTATATGATAAGGAAAATATTCATTTTATGTGGATATAGATGGAGAAAAATTTTAATGTGACAACTGTTGAAAATTGATATTTTATATTTTCTGATAAAATAATTCATTTAAATATATTATTATATTTTAATAATATAATAATGGTGATATTTTTACAATGAATGTGGGATATATGAATAAATGAGGAGGAAGAGTATTTTTGTTACTAAAAATATTTAAAACATGTTTTTCATGTTTGTGGACCACATTTCTTGACTGAAATTTGATTATAGCCTGTAAAATCGTCCGTATGTGGATTTCGATCAATTTCTGCTTGGAATATGGAAAAACTTAAACTTAAAAAGTTTTGAATTTCCTATGGAATGGACATAAGATTCAAATTTTTCTGATAAAAAGGCTATTTATTGTGAATTATTGAAGTTCCGGTATATCTGGTGTGAATCGATTTTTGGAGTTTTAAATATTTTTATTTTGAAAAATGTTTTTGGTGATTTTTTTCACTTGTATGGCTGATGTCTTGACCAAAAAAGTGGGCTAAGGAAAATTTATATAAATATATTAATATTTTATTAAATTTTCTGCTTTGGTGTTCAAAGCATTTTCCTATAAATAGGGTGTTTAGGTTAGAATTAAAAATTACACCAGAAACAAGTTTTCTCTTTCTTTCTCTCTCTATATTGTCAAGCATATTCTTGTGAGTATTTTGATACCTTGAGTGTTGCTATACGGTGCAAGATCCCTTCAGCACTATATCCAGTATTCCAGTCAGAAGTAATGTCTTTTCGAGGTAAGTGGTGTTATTTTTTTTAAATGATATTATTTTTTTTAATATCATTATGCCGGAATATTAGTAAGATTTTTCTTCTAAAATTCTTGTCTTTTAGTGTCGGGGTTACTATTCACGTATACAATATTATTCACGAATACGGCACTATTCACAGAAAGATTAAATTTTTGTTTTTATCTAAAATATCTATTATGGATACTAGCTTTGATTGTATCCATGTTTTGATCATTCTTGAATTTTACTTCACTATGGTTATTTATGAAGTATTTTTGAACTTGAATTGTTTAAAGTACGAATCCTTAATATTTGTTCTTTTATTTCACTGGATTCGTTTTCTTTAAAATATTTTTCATCATCCTCAGTCCTAAATGATGATATTACTGAATGTTTTTGGCCTGTAGTACAAAGATTAATGATTTTCTGTTAAATATATTTGGCCCGTAGTGCAAAGATGTACAGGTGTTGAGATGAATATAACCAACTGATGAATATCTTTGTCCTGTAGTGCGCGCAAAGATGAATATTTGATGCAAGATGTTTATTGATTAATGTTACAAGGATAAAATATTGATGAAAAACTTTTAAATTCATAGAAGAAAGTAGATTTCATTCTCTACGTAACTCTTCTAATGAATTATTATTTCCGCTGCGAATATTAATTTAAAACTTGTTGTCTATTGTATTCTATTAGATTTTTTTTCCCTGTTGAGGACTAACGATAATTTGTTCTATGTTATCTTAGTCATAATATTCTTTACTGGGCTAGTTGTGCTCACCCTTTTCCTTTTTGTTCCATTTTTCTTCTCAGGAGACAAGAATGTAGCGAGTACTAGTCGGGATATGGAATGAAGGTTCTAGAATGTCGTTTTAGTAGTCCTCACTATTTTGTAAAATAGTGTATCAATAATTGTAATAAGGACTTATTTGAGTGTTGATATTGTCTAGAAGACAATATTTGTTTTTAAACTCATAGTTTATGTGTTGTTGTATTTTGCACGACAATTGTATTAATAAAATTGTAGTTGTTTCTGTATCATGTATTTGACGACTCAGAATGGGTGTTGTATATCTATTTTGTGGGCGTCACACATATAATATGTTAATTTTAATTTTAGATAAAGAGGAATAACAATGCCTATAAGATAGAGGAGTGTCCATCAGAAAGCATAAAATGCAAATATAATTTACCTTTATTTTTACAAAAAGTTTAGATAGACAAAAAAATGGGACAAAAATATTAGACCAGAATGTATTTAACTCTTATCTATTTATATTTTGACCCTCAATAGGGGTAAAAATGTAAATAGATAAAAGTTAAATACACCTCATGTCCAATATCTCTGTCCCATTTTTCTGTTTGCATAGAAGAACTCTTATTTTTATTTTTTTTTATTTGTTATAAAGACCTAACCAAGTGTGAGAAGTAAAAACTAAAAACACAATCTTATCGGGAAGATATTGTAAACTGTTCACATAATGTTTTCATCGAATTTGGAAAGTTATCGGTTGGATGGTGATATCATATGTATACAAAAATTTATTATTGGTACTCCCTCCGTTCCTTAATATAGGTCGTTTTAGACATGTGCATAAAAATTAAGAAAATGATTAAAAGACATTAATTATACTATCAATTGTCTATAATACCATTCATCTCACTTATCTCATACTCTCTCTTCA
Source organism: Panax japonicus (assembly GCA_020205505.1). Classification (NCBI taxonomy): domain Eukaryota; kingdom Viridiplantae; phylum Streptophyta; class Magnoliopsida; order Apiales; family Araliaceae; genus Panax; species Panax japonicus. The sequence continues at coordinate 79,619,108 of CM035095.1, read as the reverse complement.
ATAACAATTTTCTACTCCCTCCGTTCCTAAAATATTGTAGTTTTAGAAGAAAAAATGTATTCCAAAAAGTTTATCGTTTATAACTTTCGAGAAGAATAAATTATTTATTTTCATATATTACTCCTTCCTCCTCTCATTGTCCCAAGAAATTCTCTCTCTTGTATTAATAGATTTCAACTTCCCATAAAGGGGTAGTGATGGAATTTCAAACAAATTTTACTTGATAAATGATACTTTCTTAATCCATGTGTCAAAACTTAAACGACAATCTTTTAGGAACGAATGTAGTATAATTTACTCCTAAAAAAACTCAATGGTCTCATTTACTCTTATTTTCTTTCCCTTTATCTCTTTCCATAAAATACTTTAATTATCAGATTTTTAAACTCCACTCTCTCTCCCTCACAATTTAATTTACGGTACTCTAATTGAAAACACTTCGTTTCATATTTTTGGCGCCATGCACTATAAATTTTTTTGTTTAATTTTTGTTTTTTCTTAATACCATAATTTTGAGGAGAGGAAGAGACCAAAAATTGTTAAAAATTAAAGACACGATAAACAAGAGAGATAGAGGAGAAAGAAAAAAGATAAAAGAGTTTTATTGGGAGAATGAGAAATAGACTTAAGAGTAGAGGAGTAGTTTAGAATAATAGTAAATATGGATCAAAAAATTAGGTGGAGTAATAAGTGGCAATTTGAGAAAAATAGTGATCAATTCTCCTAGATAATCACAAACGACAAATAATTAGAAATAACAAAAGAAAGTCTAAAACGACCTATATATAGGAATGGAGGGAGTAATTAATAAATTTTTTAACAAAAAACTCATTTTTTTGAGTTAAAACATAATAAAGTTGAGTTATAATATATACTACTAAAAGTGGTTGATTTTAATAAAAAACATTATTACAAAAAATATTAAAAAATACTCCCTCCGTCCCATAATAAAAGTCCTTATTACTATTTTGGGTAGTCCCACGTTAAATGTCTACTTTTCTTTAATAACCAAATTTTTACACATTTTTTCTCATTATGCCCGTAATATTAAATATCTCATACTTTTCTTATTCTAATTCTCTCTCCATATTTAATAAGTGTGGAGAGAGAATATTTTGAATTGAATAGCTAAAAAGTCACTCTCTCACCTACATTGAAAATAATTAATGACATTATTATGGACAATTTTGTCATTTCATTCCTCTTCTTAATATGCGTAAAAAGTCCACCAAAACTTTTATCATGAGACGGAGGGAATAATTAAAATTGAATCATTGGGCCAACTTAATTAGTTTTACCAATTGAACCACTAATTCGGCTAGTGATTAACCAGTTTAATCTAAATTTTGATTAAAACTGAATATAATAATTAGTCTAATTTAGACCAGTCGCGACGAATTTCGATTTTAAACCATTCAACACTGTCATTTTGGTTCGAATTTCACAACCTTGTATATATATATATATATATATATATATATATATGGGATTTCATCCATGGCAACCGGTTGCCATGGACACTATTCTAACAACCTCTTTTCTCCCGACCGCTACAAGCACTTCTAGCTGTTAATTAAAAAAAAATCCCAGCCGGCACAAGTTCCCACGGCTTGGCAGACTTCATTGCAGTTTCTACTAACTTGATGCTAATTTTCACTTCTTAATATTATATTAAATACTAATATTACAAAATATTGTATTAATAATAATATTATATAATATTGTAATAATGTTTCTTCCGTCTTCTGTGTCGAGTGAAAGCCTGATACTGATTTCATTTAGTTTGATCAGCGACCGCTAGCAACGATCGCATGCGGTCGCTGATTTTTAATGACATGGACTTATCAGCGACCGCATGCGGTCGCTGATATTAAGTGGTCACACAAAACCTTGGCGCCAACATTTCGTGTCAAATTTTACGAGGCAAATTTGTAATAGCGACCTCTCAGCGACCGCATGCGGTCGCTGATAGTAATTAGCGACTAATTTAAGGTACGGTCGCAAATGTCGGTCACTATTAATAGTATCAGCGACCGGATATGCGGACGCTAATAGTCTTGGTCGTTGTTAGACTTTTTTCTTGTAGTGTTTTACATGCTTGGTTTTCAAAATAAGATGAAAGATAGAAAATTAAAAACTGCTCATAAGGCTTGGGTGCATGAGTTCTTAGGATTCTTGGTTTTCAAAATAAGACGAAAGGTAGAAAATTAAAAACTGCTCATAAGGCTTGGGTGCATGAGTTCTTGGGATTCATTCTTACCAAAAACAAAAATATTAAATTTCAGTCAAATATAACAAAAAAAATGAAAGGTTTATGCATTGCATGTTCCAAAAGTCTATACATTACATGTTTCAACTTTTCATTTAGATTTGTGTGCCAAATTAAGTTTCATTTAGATATGCATGAATGTGTACAATTATGTATGTGTTTGCAACTATAAATAAGGTGGTGGTTTTGTATGCTTGCAAATATATATTATTGTTAGTCCATTTTATTGACTAAACAATTTTTTTTATGTAAATTGATAAATTGACAATAGAAAATAATATTTTCACATGAAAATCGTCGTTATAGATTCTATAGCATAACGACGGTTTTTACCGTCACTATACATTTATAGCAATATTTTTTATATGAAAATATCAAAAAGTGTTGTGAAAATATCATTTTCCTTTATTTAAATAGAGTTTTGAATTTTTTGTATCTATTGATCTTAATTCATTTTATTTTAATAGGGGAACAAAAGGAATGTGAGACCGAAAATGAAAAAAACAAACAAAATGCCGGGCGGCGAGCTTGATATTGAAACTCGTTTATGTTGTGTTTGGATTGAAGAAATATAATGAAGGACGAAATGTAATGATTCTATAATATTTTAAGTATATGTTTGGTTGTTGTTAGTGGTGGTGGGTGTTGTGATATAATGACAAAATTATCACATATATTCATTCAATTGGAATGAATTTTATTCCATTTTCTCCCCATATAATAAAAAAACAAAGAGATGTAATGAATTTTCATTCTATTGGAATAGTTTATCCTTCAAAATGATCATTAAATTAATACACTATTTTTACTTCATTCATTCCTCTATTCCATTCTTTCAATCCAAACGTAGGATTATATAAACAACATACGTAAAACTATCCTTCTGAAGCACAATTTCTGGACCACTCCTATTAACCCATGCCTTATGATGCATCCTGGATATGGAGAAAAGTCCTAAAACTCAGACACATAGCTGCTCAATTCATTGAATATAAGGTTGGAAACGGGCTTGACATTCAAATTTGGCAGGATCCTTGGTTGGAACCTCACGCCCTTGCTCATCATCCTCGTGACCCTATATTGTCACAAACTCTAGGCTCTCTTTTAATGCCACTGTTAGCGAAATTATCAGTAACTGCACCTGCCCCCCCCCCCCCGGCCCCCTTGATAGCCTTCTTCTCATGAAGCAGAAGCTCTTATCCATCAATCCCCCTTCTCTTGGTCCTGATCAAGTTCTTTGGGCTGGACAATCTAATGTCAAGGGCTTCCACTATTTGGGTTGCCATTCGTTCCTCTAGTTCGACTGTTGATTGGTGTAAATTAGTTTGGCACAACATGCGGATTCCAAGATATTCTTTCTTCCTTTGGTTGGCCTTTCACAACAGACTTGTTTTTCGATCGGCCTCTAAATATCTGTTGCCTATGTAACCAAACAACCGAATCTTTTGCTCATCTCCTTTTCGAATGTGATTTCTCACAGCATATATTGAGAAAAGTTCTTGCTCATCATGGTTGGTTTGGGATACCTTTCAGCTGGGACCAACTAATTCTTCATATCAATTTCACTCGGATGGACAAAATGAGCTTTCAAATCATAAAACTTTGTTTGGCCACTATGGCTTACAAGATATGGAATGAAAGAAACTGGAGATCTCATGGAGAAAATCCCTTTTCTGCATCAATCATTGAAAAAGATTGTATTAATATCATCAAGTGTAAATTATTTTCTATCCAAAAATTTAGAAGATGTGTAGATAGGTACCCTTCTTTAAGGGTCTGGCAGTTATAGTTTCTGTAAGGATCCGGTTAGCATGAAGTGAATTTTATGGTAAGTTCACTTCATGATCAATACAGTGCTGACACGTAGGCAGAGAGATCACCTTTCCGCCTGTGTGTCAGCACTGCATTGGGCATGAAGTGAACGTACTATGAAGTTCACTTCATGCTAACCACTCCCTTTCTGTAAATAGCTTTAGCATCATTGGTTTATCTATGATGTGCCTACTATAGATGCTTCGTGGGTATGCCCCTTAATCTTGTTCAATTTTCTTCATTTATATAATCTCAATTTAGCAAAAAAAAAATCTCTAAGGCATTTTAGAGTTGAGAAGTTTCAATACACCAAAAAAAAAAGAGACAAAAATGAGTAGAACAACGAACCAAACAGAGAGCAATTTCTTATAAACAAGAACTAGACAGAACAATTTTCATGTAATACCTTATCTCAATAAAAATACTCAATTAATGGTTTAAAATGAAACTAGTAAAGAGTAATTTATGGACTTGAAATTCATAATAATTTTGATGTTTACCACCACACGAATCCTTGGAATTGGATCCCAAGAGTCCATGACCATGTCAAATTTCAATTAAACGTTAAAAAAATTTAGTACCATTAAGGTTATATTTAAACCGGAGGAGAGATGATTTGGATTTGAACCCACCTCTATTATGTGGAGCCCTGATGATACCAGACGTTTTAATATTTTATAAAAATAAAACATAAAAAGTTAAATTGTAAAAGATAAAGTAATACCAACATTTCTAAATTTATAGGGGTTTTTTTTGGTGGGTGTGGGTGTGGGTGTGGGTGTGGGGGAATGGAAAAAATAATTGTGACACATCAAAATAACGTTATTTAAATATTTTCATCTTTAAGATTAAAGCTATAAAATGAACAAACAGTTCGGGCTCGATTCGTATTCGCTCGACTAAAAGTTCGATTTGAGCTCGACTCAAAATATAAATGATTTAAATATGAACAAATTTTAAAGTTCGATAAATAACTCGAACATCTTCAAATTATAATTTTCTTTGATCATATTCTTTTAAAATGCTTAGGCTCGATTCGAGATCGGACTCGACTCGGTAGCTAAACGACTCTCAATTAAACCTTATTTCATACTCGATAAATTTTGTGAGCCAAATATGAGTATCTCAATACTCGGCTGACTCGATTCATTTACACCCCCTATTTAAGATGTTTTTTTTTCATTTTAAGTTGGATTTGTTTAAATGGAATAATTTTGTATTTTGTCTTAAATTTCTTTTCAAGAAGTAAATTATATTTATTTAACCAATATAAATTTATGGTTTATTTTGTGACTTATAATTTTTGTATTGTCATATATATGTATTTTTAATTCTTTAGGCTTAAATACATTCCACTATCTGATATTATTCATTTTGGTGATTCACTTTTAAAAAATTTCAATTAGATGATTGAACTATTGATTTTTTTTTCAATTTGATCCAATTGAGACTGTCACGTCAAAAATTGATGATGTGGCTATTTGAGTGGGGCATAAAGGAGAGCAGATCCTCTGTCCCCATTTTCTCTGTCCCCCCACTTAAATTTTAACACCTAGTCTCTTATTTAATTTTAGAATTAATTGGTGTTAAGTAAAAGGGTAGGCGTCAAAATTTAAGTGGGGGAACACAAGAGGACAGAGGATCTGCTATCGGCATGAAGCAGCTGATGTGTGTGAAAAAAAAATATTTTTTTATTTTAGATTTAAACATTAGTTATATACTGAAGGGTAAAATATGAACAAAACTTTCATTAATAATATTAGGTGTTTTTTGTTTACCTCTTAAGATGTCTTAAAGTAGATGTTGTTTGTTTGTTTTTTTGTTACCTCTGAATGCATCTAAATGTTTGAGATAGAAAATCAAATCTAAATTATTCAGACTTGCCTGTTAATGAACTTTGCTATTTTTTAGACATAAATACCCTCTTCAATATTATCAATTTTCTTGTGTATCCATGCAAACCACTACCACCCACCGGCGCCACCACCAGATCTGCTAGGGGAGGGGGAGGGGGAGGGGGAGGGGAGGGGAGGGGGAGGGGAGGAGGAGGCGGGGCTGGGGCTGGGGCGGCGAAGGCGAGGGAGGAGGGATCAGGTGGGACGAGGATGGGGGAGAATGGGGGGGTGGGGTGGGGTGGGGTGGGGGGGGTGGGGTGGGTGTTGCCTCTTTTATAATTCTAATAAAAGAGTTCTAACTCATGCAAGCATACACGGGTCAACAAGTAATACAGCGTAAGTAGAGTATCGATCCCACAGAGAAAGTTGTTAAATTTAAACTACACTGCATCAATTAACTCACCAAATTTATATGCCTAGAATGATGACTAAAAGTGTTGAATTAAACTAATTGTGAATAACAACTGAAAATAAGAATAATAAGGAAATAAATATAATTTAGAAATAATGGGATCCTAACTTCATTTAATATTTCATTCAATCGCCACTATCATGCAAGAAGTGTTCACATATCACAATAAAATAGCCAAGAGCACGAATAGAGTTATAACCATTTTTCAATGCACTATAACCTACTTACACAGTATCTACAGATGTTAGACTCTATGTAATCACCAATACAACCAAAATCACTATATGTCTATGTGAAATCGCAATTATATTGATTTTAAGCCCAAGCCCTTATTCTAGCTCATATGGTGAAACAGTATATGTCTATCTGGTTCACAAAATACGCAAGTCATTATAACAGCCCCATATTCGCATGTTATCATGATTACAATCCATATTTATATGTTCATTGTCAATTCTATACAAATACTGAAACAAATGGTGATCAAGCATTCATACATGTAAAACAACCATGACAGATATTCCATATGATATGTAAAATATCTCTAGCATTTAAGCGTACAACCAAACTACATATTAAAATCCGTTAGAATCCCATAATGGAGTTTAGTTCATGACTGAACCAAAAGCCATTATGGGATCAACGCTAACCATGATCAATAAACAAATAATTGAAGTAAGAAAGGTAGAACAATCAAACCCCATCGTTGGATAGAAACCAATGATCAACTATTAAATCCTTATAGAGATCCAATAGATAATAATCAAAATCCACGATGATAGAGAATTCCAAGAAGAAGTAGAGAGGTAGACGTTTTGGCTTCGTTCTACGTTAGAATCTCTCCCAAGGTGTAAACCCAAGTTTCTATGAAAAGAATATGCTAAAACTTATTCAGTGTGTGTCTGAAACCAGTCAGAATCGTTTAAAAACCTATTACACATCATTTAATTAAGAATTAAAAATAAAACAAAATTACAGCATCAGCATCGCGCGCGGCCGCGCGCCTCTATAGCTTCTCAGTCTCGCGACCGCGAGACTTATAGAATATTTGCTTTTGTCCAGCCAGCATCTCTCGCGGGCGCGTGTCTCCTGCTCGCGACCGCGCTACTTGCAGAAAGTCAGTAGTGTTCAGTCGGGTACTCGCGCGGGCGGGCGATCCCCAGGCTGTTATGCCGCGCGGCTTGCACTCTGCAGGCTCTGGCTCTGGATTTGTTTATGTTCTGCTGCTGCTGCTATTTGTTCTTTCATTACTTGATCTCCTTGTTCCATTTCACCTCCATGCTATGTACATCCTCGCTTGTGCCTCACCTTCACACATCCATTAGCTTCGGGCCTCTATTACCACCAAAATTAAGCCAATTCCTGCACTTATTCACCAAAAGGAGTTTTAAGTAAATGCAATGCAAAATAACGTGAAATGCAACTAAAACACAATAAAATGTACTTGAGCTGGGCACAATTCGCATGAATTGGTATGCAATAAGTAGGTAAAAATACCACTTATCAAATACCCCCAAACTTGAACTATTTCTTGTCCTCAAGCAATGCATACTAATGAATAATGAAAATGCAACTATGCAACTACTCTATGATGCAAACTAGTCTCACATAGTCCCTGCCACAACAGAATTTCAGCCCAAATTACCTCAGTGAATTATCCATATCCAATAATACAATTTCAAACCAAACTATAGACATAACATCATACACTCACATAATTTCATAAATGATATAGAAATGTTGTGTGTGTGTGTGTTGTGTTCACCAAAAACTTGATCTAAGCACAGAATACATATGCTACATTGCTCCAAATAGAAAATTATAGTCTAAAGCAAGACTCATGCATATTCATGTAACGCAGACTGTTTCAACATATCAACACAAATTAAGGTTCAACAATGGGTCTATTGCTTTATTGCTACACACGAGGGTAATTTACGAACTTTCACGCGGTGTTTATTGCTATTCTTCTTTTCTTTTTCTCTTTTTCTCTCTTTTTTTATTTTTTTTTATTTTTTTTACATGACTATGCAATGTCTCAACCCATTAGGCACACTGCTACCCCTTAGCAAGCTTTCAACCAACGACTCTCAGACCATGAAAGACCATAGGGCGCTAGGTGTAGAGACAATCCCCTCGGGCATACTTACTCAAGTAGCCAGGGCCCCGAATTAAGACTAGCCACATTATTGCTATTTGATATTATTTATTTTTTTTATACATAGCATACCCATGTTTTCCCAAAACTTGTATGTCAATGTTTCATACAGTCTACAACACTTTCCACATGTTTCTCTTTTTAAAACTACATGTTCTATCAAGCAATGCAACATACACTTCTTCAACTTACAAGTGATTGTGAACACGTTTGTGCATACCGAAAGCATTTAAACAGCAACACGAATCTCATCGTGTACAACATTATATCTCAGCTCATGTTATCCCAAATATTCTCAAATCTTTCACAATTCACTATCATCATTGGCTAGGCAAAAATTTCTACTAAGCAAGAATTTGCGTAAGACATGCAACTAAATCATACTATCACAATCCATAATGAATAAAAATTAAAAATATTGCAAAAATTTAACTAAACACATAAACATGCAAGATTAACTAAACATGCACCAATTAAATAAAACTAAACTACTAAATTACTATGCTATAATCCCCAATACCCCCAAACTTAAAATATTCAATGTCCCCGTTGAATGAAGGTAAAGGGTACAGAAAAATCCCCTAATGATCGGCTTGACCACCCTCCTCGGGTGGTGAATCTGGTGGTGGATATGGCACAGCTGTCCCAAACTGAGACCATTTTAGCATTGTTCCTTATTGCGCGAAGGCTTCGGCCAAGGCCCGAGTGAGTCTTGTAATAAATGTTCCAAGATTGTCATACATGGCATCGACTTTGTGCTCCAACCTTCGAAGCTGTCGATCGCTAGGAACCGGGTGTGCTTGGGTGGATGGATCTGCCTCATCGGGCTGAGGGGGCTGTTGTGAGGGCTCGGGGAAAGTGGGCCAGAGAATGAATCCTCGTCCATGCGGGTGTGGCTCACCACCTACCCAGTCCTCAAATTTAGCAATGGTGGCATGTGTGATGTCTTGACTTGGATACTGCATTTGTTCGTTTCCCCAATTTCACCCCTGCTACGCACATAACATGGCTACCACTGAAGCATGTGGAATGCTCCCAATGGTAGTTCCCTCCAGATACTTCACAATATTTTGATGAATCAAATACCCCACATTAATGTACTCGCCAGTAATTATGCCCCCACAGTATTGCAACCCTTTCCGCCGTGATTTCATGTTAATGCGATGAAGGCATAAGCTTGGCACAAATGAACAGATTCCAGGCCTTGGCGTATCGATTTAGTGCGGCTGCTGGAAATATTCGAGGTTGGGTCGAGCCAACTTTGTAAGTCCATTTCGTTCCTGGCATGCACAACTCAGCGATAACAAGCTCCAAATCTGTGTCCAGATGTGTCCCTGTGATCCAATTGGCCACCCCTGTTGGTGGTCTTGCGGTGATTCTCAGTACGTTTCGGATGGCGGCGGGTCTGTAGTCTATCTCAACACCACGAACCATAGAGGAATCGTTCATGGTGACTTTGGCATTGGCATAGAACTCTCAGACGACGCCCATCGGAATGGGCATGGGAGATACAGTCAGTCCACCCCAACCTCGTTCATGGATCATGGCGCAGAGTTGTCCGTCCTGGCCTTTGGGTCTGAATCCCCTTTCCTTTATAAATGTCTTCGCTATAATGCAGTAGTACTCTTGCTGGGCTTCTAGACACAAGAACTCGGTGTGGTCGACAATGTCCTCCTCGTGACTGCCGGATGAGGATGAAGAAGATGAAGATGGTCGTGCTCTCTTTGGACCCATTTACAGATAGTTGATCAAAAAGTTGAACTTACTGAGAGAGAATGGAAATTTGTGAAATTAGAACCTTCACACTTGTGTATTCCAACCTAATTAGGAACCCTAGCTTTATAGAGAGAATGAGAGGTGGTTGAGCTTTGAACGTGGAGAGAATGTGGGGATTTGATGGAGAGATATACGGCTTCAATCTGTAACTAATAAAGAGATAGAGATGTGAGTTATGGAGAGTGGGAGAGTCTCGCGTCTGTTATTATCGCAAATGAGAGTCCAAATGGTCCAAATCCCTTTTTTTAAAATGTTCAGATCTGACTTGATTCGGTGTCGCGTGCGGCCGCGTGAGTGTGTAGTGAGCTGGGCGCGCGGGTGCGAGACTTATAGTAGGGTTGTTGGTCTGATCAGATTGGAGCGCGGGCGCGCGAGTTTGTATTGCCTGGGACGCGCGGTCGCGCGACCTTGATATATGTCATGTTAAGGTTCAATTTTTCTCTGCCTCTCAGTACTGTTTTCCAATGTTGGTTCATGCATAGACATTAATGTACATGGTTAAGGCATGAATTAGTGGCCACATAATGCTAACATCGCGCACGTATTCGTCAATCAATTCTTGCTACACACTTGAGCAGGAGTATCCAATATCCTTTAACAATGAATTAGATATAACTAACTAACATAAACCAAGATGAATAAAGTAAAAAAACATGAATCAATGGGGGTAGAAATGATGGGTTGCCTCCCATCCAACGCAAGGTTATAGTCAATTAGCTCGACTATCTCTGAATTTCACATCACGTCAAGAATTGAGGTGCCTTCCTTATTGACCACTGCACGCCGAAATTTAATGACCTCAGCTTCCGTCAAAGGTTCCACATTCGACCCTGGACTTATGCCCGTTATATAGTTCAACGGTCCATAATTTCTCGGTTTCTGTAATTCATCCTTCGGAGCCCAATCCACCAGGTTAACCAAGAAGCATTTTTCTTCATCCGATGGGAACTTTATAGCCTTAAAGAAATTAAATGTGACCTCTTGATCATGTACACGGATCATTAATTCTCCCTTTTGTACATCGATTAAAGTCTTACCCGTGGCTAAGAATGGTCTCCCTAGTATGATTGGTATATTCTTATCCTCTTCGAAATCTAGAATGATTAAGTCGGCCAGAAAAATGAACTTATCCACCTTAACCAACACATCTTCAACAATTTCCCGTGGATATGTGATGGACCTGTCAGCTAACTGTAATGATATGTTTATCGGTCTTGGAGCCGGTAATCCCAACTGGTTGAACACTGACAACGGCATCAAATGTAAACTTTCCCCCAGATCACATAAACACTTGCTAAAGTTCATCTTTCCAATGGTGCACGGAATTGTGAAGATGCTCGGATCTTTCAACCTTGGAGGTAGTTTGCGTTGGAGCACTGCACTGCATTCCTCTGTCAAGGCTACTATTTCGAACTCATCTAATCTTTTCTTCCTTAACAATATACCTTTCATGAACTTTTCATAGCTTGGCATTTGTTTCAATGCCTCTGCAAAAGATATGTTGATCTGCAGCTTTTTAAATACCTCCAGAAACTTGCTGATCTGTTTGTCGTCTTTCTGCTTAATTAACCTCTATGGATATGGTACTTGAGGATGTAGTGGTTGTACCGGACTCTTTACCTTCTCTTCTGAACCTGCCTTGTTCTTATCTTCCTGCTGAACCTCAGATTTTTTTAACTTTTCTTCCTCACCATTTAACTGTTCTGCCTCGCGCGACCGCGCAATGTCCCCTTGTAACTCACGCGCGGGCGCGCGACTGGCTGTGTCTGTCAAATCTTTTCCTGATTGCAATGTGATTGCTTGACACTGCTCCTTTCCGTCTCTCCTAGGATTTGTCTCAGTGTTACTTGGCAATGCACCCTGGGGACTGTTGTTGAGTATACTCGCCATTTGCCCCATTTGAGTCTCCAAATACTTGATAGCCACTATTTGACTTTTGATCATGACTTTAGTGTTTGCCATGTATTTCAACATCAGCTCCTCCATCTCTGATTTCTTCTCGGGCTGTGGTGTAACGAGAGTGTGATGTTGTTGTTGTTGAGGAAATCCTGGTGGAAACGGTGGTTTTGGTGCAAACTGTGGTTGAGATGACTGCGGCTGAAACTAATTTTGCTGTTGTTGTCCTTGATTATTTGACCTACTAAAATTTGGATGATTTCGGTTGTCGGGATGGTATGTGTTCCGAAATTGACCTTGGTCTTTCCTATAGTTGTTCACATATTGCACTGACTCCGAGCTGATAGCACATTGATCCGTGGAGTGTGACCTCGCACAAATCTCACAAACAAAAGCAATTATTTTCACTTTACTGTCTGCCAAAGTATCTATCTTTTTAGCTATAGCTGCCATCTGTGTTGACAACTTCGTAATCACATCTACCTCCAACACACCTGAAACCTTAGGTTGTGGCATCCGAGTTGTACGATTTTGATAGTCATTTGCATCCATAGTCTCGATAAGCGTATAGGCCTCGTCATAGCTCTTTGCACATAATGCCCCTCCTGCAGCTGCATCCACAATCGGTCTCGACTGCCATTCTAACCCATTGTAAAAGGAATTTATCACCATCCGGTCTGGCATACCGTGATGCAGACATTTTTTGAGCATCTCTTTGTAACGCTCCCATGCCTCATATAAGGACTCGCCCTGTTGTTGCTCAAACTGAGAGATAGTTGTCCTCATCTTTGCAGTCTTGGCCATTGGTAAGAACTTGGCTAAGAATTTCGGTGCTAAATCCTCCCATGTGGTTATTGACCCTGACAGCAAAGAATGTAGCCAACTCCTAGCCTTATCTCTCAATGAAAATGGAAATAACCGTAATCTGATGGCATCTTCTGTCATACCGTTATATCTGAATGTGTCGCAGATCTCGATAAAGCTCAATAGATGGTCATTCGGATCATCTGTAGCAGCACCCCCAAACTGAACTGAGTCTTGTACCATCTGAATCGTGCCCGGTTTGATTTCAAAGGTGTTTGCTGCTATCGTCGGTCTGACTATGCTTGACTGTAGTCCATTTATGTTTGGCATAGAATACTCCCATAGAGCCCGACGCTTTTCTCTTTGCTCGATTCTCTGTTCTTCTGCCATATTCGATATAGTACTCTCTAACTGAGCTTGTAGATTTCTTCGCACGCTAACTTTCCAACCTCTCCCGTTGATGTTTTCTTGCGCTGGTGTTAATTCGGAATTAGAGGATCTTGTGTGCATAAAAATCTACAAGTACCTGCAACCAAAAACGAAACAAAAATAGAAATAAGAAACGAATAGATTTGTCTAAGTCATACAATTTAGCTTTAAACTGATGATAATTATTTAAATTAACGCCTTTCCCCAGCAACGGCGCCAAAAACTTGTTGCCTCTTTTATAATTCTAATAAAAGAGCTCTAACTCATGCAAGCATACACGGGTCAACAAGTAATACAGAGTAAGTAGAGTATCGATCTCACAGAGAAAGTTGTTAAATTTAAATTATCATGCATCTATTAACTCACCAAATTTATATGCCTAGACTGATGACTAAAAGTGTTGAATTAAAATAATTGTGTATAACAACTGAAAATAAGAATAATAAGGAAATAAATATAATTTGGAAATAATGGGATCCTAACTTCATTTAATATTTCATTCAATCGCCACTATCATGCAAGAAGTGTTCACATATCACAGGAAAATAGCCAAGAGCACGAATAGAATTATAACCATTTTTCAATGCACTATAACCTACTTACACAGCATCTACAGATGTTAGACTCTATGTAATTACCAATACAATCAAAATCACTATATGTCTATGTGAAATTGCAATTATATTGATTTTAAGCCCAAGCCTTTATTCTAGCTCATACGGTGAAACAGTATATGTCTATCTGGTTCACAAAATACGCAAGCCATTATAACAGCCCCATATTCGCATGTTATCATGATTACAATCCATATTTATATGTTCATTGTCAATTCCATACAAATACTGAAACGAATGGTGATCAAACATTCATACATGTAAAACAACCATGATAGATATTCCATATGATATGTAAAACATCTCTAGCATTTAAGCGTACAACCAAACTACATATTAAAATCCGTTAGAATCCCATAATGGAGTTTAGTTCATGACTGAACCAAAAGCCATTATGGGATCAACGCTAACCATGATCAATAAACAAACAATTGAAATAAGAAAGATAGAACGATCAAACCCCATCGTTGGATAGAAACCAATGATCAACTATTAAATCCTCATAGAGATCCAATAGATAATAATCAAAATCCATGATGATAGAGAATTCCAAGAAGAAGTAGAGAAGTAGACGTTTTGGCTTCGTTCTACGTTAGAATCTCTCCCAATGTGTAAACCCTAGTTTCTATGAAAAGAATATGCTAAAACTTATTCAGTGTGTGTCTGAAACCAGTCAGAATCGTTTAAAAACCTATTACACATCATTTAATTAAGAATTAAAAATAAAACAAAATTACAGCATCAGCATCGCGCGCGGCCGCGCGCCTCTATAGCTTCTCAGTCTCGCGACCGCGAGACTTATAGAATATTTGCTTTTGTCCAGCTAGCATCTCTCGCGGGCGCGTGTCTCCTGCTCGCGACCGCGCTACTTGCAGAAAGTCAGTAGTGTTCAGTCGGGTACTCGCGCGGGCGGGCGCTCCCCAGGCTGTTATGCCGCGCGGCTTGCACTCTGCAGGCTCTGGCTCTGGATTTGTTTATGTTCTGCTGCTGCTGCTATTTGTTCTTTCATTACTTGATCTCTTTGTTCCATTTCACCTCCATGTTATGCACATCCTCGTTTGTGCCTCACCTTCACACATCCATTAGCTTCGGGCCTCTATTACCACCAAAATTAAGCCAATTCCTGCACTTAGTCACCAAAAGGAGTTTTAAGTAAATGCAATGCGAAATAACGTGAAATGCAACTAAAATACAATAAAATATACTTGAGCTGGGCACAATTCGCATGAATTGGTATGCAATAAATAGGTAAAAATACCACTTATCAATGGGACGGGGGAGGGGGGAGGGGGGAGGGGGGAGGAGGTGGGTGGGGCAGGGGTGGGGGAGGAAGGAGGGGTGGGGTGGGGTGGGGTGGGGATGGGGGGAGGGAGAAGGGAGGAGGGAGGAGGTGGGACGGGGATAGGGGAGGAAGAGGTGGGTGTGGGTGGGGCTGGGGCTGGGGCAAGGGCGGGGGAGGAAGAGGTGGGGCAAGGGAGGAGAGAGGAGGGAGGAGGAGGGATGGGGGAGGAGGGAGAAGAATAAGGGTTAAAATAATAAAAACATGCTATTTAGATATTTTGAAAAAAGTAATTATCAAACAACATTTTTTCATTCAGATACAATTCTATTTAGATACTCTATATTATTCAGATGTCTAAACTATTCAAGTCTTAACAACTAATTTTATCAAACACAACCTTAGAGTAATTAAAAAAACATCAAAAGCCCTAAAAATAATTAGATATAGCTAATAGAGTCCGATACAGATCTTGGCATTCTGTACTGGCATTTGAACCCAAATAATTACGAGAACGACGAAGAATTGCAAAAGATTAGACAAGTCACAAGCTACAATTGCAGAAGATTAGAAACCCAAAATAAATCACAAAAATTAACACAAAAAAATGAAAAGGAAAAGTAAGTTGAGGGATATTGAACTCAGACCTTCTAACACCAACCCAAAAACAAAATTAAATAGAGTACACCAGATTTATGTGTGTAAGGGCTTATAAAGAGAAAATGGAGAAAAGGGGGAAGCATATATACTATTATTGCGGCGCTTGAAAACGTAGTGTTCCATCTCGAAATCGCAGTTCTTAGTGTCGAGATGAACTTCGGCTGCAAGCATCATTTGTATGTCAACCTCTTTCGTCGACAATACTCTGGCAGGGAAAGAGGGTGGGTGGGGGATGGCTGAAGGGGAAGGGTCTGGGATGGAAGATTAGGAGAGAGAGAGAGAGAGAGGATGGCTTTAATTTTGTTTTGTTTAATTATTATTTTACTATTTTACCCTTCAATATATCAATAATGTTTGCTCTTAAAATAAAGACTAAATGACAATTTGCACCCCAAACTTTATACCACTGTTGATTTTTGCACCCCAAACTGAAAAAGGTGTCTAAATACACCCCAAACTTCAATTATACTTCACAAAAAACACATTTTCCTCACTTAACCGGTCAAAAGTGATCAGCTAAGGCACACATATGGATCTGAAGGGGTATTTAAGTCTTTTCCATATCTTCTTCATCAGCTAATTCCTCTCATGTTTCTTCACCAAACAAATTTCCCATGTTTCTTCTATTCAATTCAATTTCTCTCAATCCCCAATTTCTCCCACAAAAAATCCACTGTACTAAACCAATTTCAGCCACAATCATCGCACCCAATAACATTTGTGAACGAGGTTTGGAAAATGCTAGATCGATAATCCCCTGCAGGAAAAATAATGGTGAGATAAGATGCATTGTAGTCCTTTCCTGTCTCTGTGTCAAAGAAAGGGGGGTCCGAGGTGGATGAGATGTTTTACTTAATACCAATTTATGAAATAACACAAACAAAGATACAGAGCACAGAATTAAAAGAACTTACTTGAAGACGATTTAGTACATAAGTGTATTTCCCCCACAGCTCAGACCTGTTTTCCATAAGAGAAAGCTCAAGAACCCGGTGAATGCACCACACCCCAAAACTGATATCAAATCCACTTTCCAAATGCAGCCTTCCCTGCAATGAGGAACTAAAGTGACCATCTCCTCATTTTTTTGCATAGAGCCCATCTTCCTGTCAACAGAAAAATTAGATTCACCCATGTGACCCATCAGACTCATCTCCCTAGTTTCAACCTCATAAAAGAATCTCTCTCTTTCAGCCACACGATCTATGAGGTCCTCATCTGCCCCATCATTTTGTCTAAACAACCAATCAGACCCTTCCAGCTTCAAGAGCTTCTAAATAAAAATTATGAAAGACTGAAGGAGCTTTGCTTCAAAATCTACCACAGATGCAATTTCTTGAGTTATTGAATTCTGCATACTTCCAACTCCTTCACCCTCAAACTGGAATAGCGCCTCTCACCAGGGTCCGTAGCGTTGCGGTTAGAAGTTTGCATATATGTATCTAACAATTGTGTATTGTTGGACCATAATGATGACAAATCCCTGTCAATTCCATAATATGACTCGACATTACTTACTGGGAGAGTCGTATAAATTTGAGTTGATCACAGAATCAGAGCCTCTTCCACTCACGGGATAGTTCCAGTAAACTCCTTTATACTGTTATCTAGTTTCGGCGATGCACAGGCACGCTTTGGATCTATTTTTGAATCTACCCCAATAAAGCATACATTTTCCTAATTTTTGCTACCTGAGTTGGTTGCCCATGGAAATCAAACATTTGTCCCTAAAATTCATCAGGAACTATAACTAATTGACGTCTTGCACCCCCCTAATCCTGCTAGTCTTGAAAGACTATCGACACCACTCCCTACATCATCACCTTTTGCACTAAGACTTCTATATGAACCAGGACCCTCAGATGTTACGGACGGGCTGCTCAGCGTGACACTGATTTAGATGATTCTTCAGGCTCCCAATTATCTCCCTCATCATCTGTTGGGTCATGATATTTCCCCTCTTTGGGCCGAGTAGATTGGGCTTGCTTATTTGATTTGTTCATTGGGTCCTTATTATTGAGTCTTAAAGTTGTTGGGCCTAGTCATTATATTATCCCTGTTGGATCCTTTTAAGATCGGGTTAATTAGTGGATCGACCCATTAGATATTTTAATATCTCTATATTTGACTTGTAATGATGAAAAAGTATGACGGTTGACTAAAACACCTGCCATGCATTAATGTGGATGGGATCATAGCCGGCCGGTGATAGAAACAGTGATCGAAAGTAGTAGATAGACTACATACAATCGGCAAAACCCATCAGATCAGGGGGCTGTGTCAGATAGCAGTGGGTGGCACAGTAATCCGGGCAAAGAGAGTATAACCTAGCAAGGAAGTCTTCACAAAAAGGTACGTCTTCATAATTACACACACACACACTGAGAATTATCATCTCTCTCAATACACTAGACATTACATCCTCTATTGTTAACCTTATGAACACGTATATTGACTCTCAAGCCTGAGCTATCCCCCGACGGTCCGGTCGTCAAGCTTGTGGTGTTTATCATGTTTACTGTGTAGGATCAGGGCGTCTTACGTGATTGGGACGTTGGAGAAGATCTTGGCGTTAATATTGGCGCTAGAAGGAGGGCTGTTTTCTAGTGTTCTTGAGTTATCAATCACAATATTTCCAGTTGTTCTACATCGAAAGTTATGGCACAAGTCAGGGGTTCTCGTTTGAGAGCCCATGGCGAAGCCCGAAGATGGTTGGTCTTTGCTGCTGACAAAGAGCATGATCATGTCCGAAGGCAAGTAAAAGGCACCCCACCTAAAACTCGGCACCGAAGTGGTCAGGCTAATGAAGATGGTGGACGAAGCAGATAGAGCTTTGGAGGTTCTCTTGGAGCAGAGCGAGGATGTAGCTGTGCGGAGCGAGGATGTTGCTAAGCGGAGCGAAGAGGTAGCTGAGCAGAGCAAGGATATAGTTGTGCCGATTCTTCAGATTGCCAAGATAAGGGACAAAGCGTTCAATTATGTCCAGTCTGAAATATGTGGTATGCCTAAAGATGGACAACCGTAAGTTGGAAAGCAGTACATACACTTTGAGGACATGTCTCAAGGTGATCCTCGTGACCAAAGAAGACTAAATAGCCATTTTCCTGATTGACCGAAGAGGGTACCCCATCCTATTGGTCTTCGGGATTATGGTCGAAGCAGAGTAGACGAAGACCCAACAGCCATTTTCCTGATTGACCGAAAAAGGTATTCCGCCCTATTGGTCTTCGGGATTATGGTCGAAGCAGAGTAGACGAAGACCCAACAGCCATTTTCCTGATTGACCGAAGAGGGTACTCCGTCCTATTGGTCTTCGGGATTATGGTCGAAGCAGAGTAGACGAAGACCCAACAACCATTTTCCTGATTGACGAAGAAGGGTATTCCGCCCTATTGGTCTTCATGATTATGGTCGAAGCAGACCCAGAAGCCACACTCCTGAGAATCCATTAAGGGCACACCGCCCTGTGGATACTTATCTTCGGAGATGCCCGTCTAAAGTTGCAGCTTCAAATGGAAAGCAGCTGAAGAGTCCGACAAAGCCGTTGCAGTACTTCAGCAGAAGCAGAGCTCGTGGACATTACATGCAGATGAATATTCTATTTCAGACACTATTACAGCAGGTTATCAAAGGGTCGATCACAATAACAATTCCATTGCTGATGCATTATCGAAGTTGGCTACTACGGATGCTTATAACTTTGATGGCATATGGCGTCCTTCTTTCAGATCAGATGCCGGCTAAAGAAGATCAAGTATAAAGAGTGTCAATTTTGTTCTCATTAATGAGAATCTTTTTTGAAGGTCCTTTTTCGTCACCATTGCTCAAATATTTGGTTCCGTCTGAAGCAGAGTATGTTCTTTGGGAAGTTCACAAAAACATCTGTGGTGATCATTTGGCTGCAAAGTTATTGGCCTACAAAATACTTCGGCAGAGATATTCTTAAAAGAACTGGAAATTCAGCACAGAAAGACTTCGGTAGCTCATCTACAATTTATATTGATCCTGTTCCTATTTGTCCTAAATTCACAATGAAGTAAGGAGGTATGGTAGGACTCGCTGGCCATTCGATGGCAACCCATTTATTTGTTGCCCAGCGTGGTAGACAAATCCTATGTTCCTATATTGTTTTTACCGAGGGCGGTAAAATCAATGGTCCACTGAAGTAAGGAGGTATGGTAGGACTCGCTGGCCATTCGATGGCAGCCCATTTATTTGTTGCCCAGCGTGGTAAACAAATCCTATATTCCTATATTGTTTTTATCGAGGGCGGTAAAATCAATGGTCCACTGAAGTAAGGAGGTATGGTATGACTTGCTGGCCATTCGATGGCAGCCTTATTGACAGGAGTGTCCTTATGAATTTGTGACCCTATGTGGTAGACAAATTCCATGATCCTTATATCTTGATCCTTATATCTTGGTCCTTATATACTTGTTCTACCCCGAATGGTAAGCAAGATTTTGATGGTGCAAAAAGGATCAGCCGAATTCACCTCACACATGACCGATCTAACACTTCGGTACCGATGAGTATATATTACTTTATTTTATTTAAGTGTTAAGTTCAGTTCATTCAATTCAGTTCAGTTAAATACTGTCCATGAAATTCAATTCACTTCATTTCATAAATTAATTGTTATACGCCTTAGCTGATTCACTATTTGAGTTCAGTTCCTTGATACTGAATTATTGATAAGAAACTAACCAAAATAGAAGTCATAATCAAGAAAGTTGAAGATTCATCAATAAAATAAAATATTCATTCATTCGATTCATCCATAACATTAACTAATTACACAAACATAGAAATGCTGTCAAAATCCATACAAAAAGTTTCAAACAATCTCAAAGACATAAACAGTTAATTTTTACATAAACGGAATAAAGCAGGAAGGACATTCAGGCACCACCTTCGTCCTCGGAGTTAAGAAGATCCGGATCCAACTGAGCAGCAGATGATTTTTCTTTACCTCGCTCTCGGCAGTCTTCATACCCCTCTGAATAGACCTTCATGATTTCGGCATTAAGCTCATCCGAATCCATGTAGTCCGTTTGAATCTGCTTTCGCAGCTCTTCGGTCAGAAGAGGGCCCCGTCCCTCAAGCTCTTTTATTTTATGATGAAGTTTGTGGCGCTTGGCCTTATGTCTTCGCTCCTCGTCCTGGACCTTCGCCTGAGCCTCGCCGAGTTAAATCGCCAAGCCTCGATTGACTGAAGTGAACTCCTCATTTTTGGCCTTT
Source organism: Panax japonicus (assembly GCA_020205505.1). Taxonomy (NCBI): domain Eukaryota; kingdom Viridiplantae; phylum Streptophyta; class Magnoliopsida; order Apiales; family Araliaceae; genus Panax; species Panax japonicus. The sequence continues at coordinate 79,597,863 of CM035095.1, read as the reverse complement.
AGGAGCAGGTTTTCTTCAACCAGGCCGGCGTTCATATCAGTTAAAACTTGTTGACTGGCTTCGGATGCAGCCAGCCCATTCCTTGTGGCCCTTAGCTCATCGTCAGACGTCTTCAAGTCCATCCTAGCCCGATCTAAGTCTCTTTGAAGGTCGTCGATGGTATGAAGAGCGTCTTCGCGACCTGACCTTTCTCGAGCTAGGGTCGATCTCAGCATATCTATCTCCTGTCTCATGAAATCCTCCTCGGCCTCCCCATTTATGTGCCTCGGACGCAAACGTCCGAAGACAGCGTTGGCCTGCATATGTTCAACAGTGTTCAAATCAGTGTTCAGATATCTAAACGAGAACAGAGAAATAGAAAATAAAGAAACTGTTATTTACCTTAGCCAGATAGCTCATCCCCTCGTCAAGCAGATTTCCATCCGTATGGTCATTGAACCGGTGGTCATCAGCGTTCCGGACGAAAGCTCTGAAAAGATCGAATAGAAAATTTACATTGAATCTAGGCCACAGAGTCGGGGACCCCATAGCCTCAGCATTATAACCCTGACCTGAAGGACCGGGTCATTCGGTGGAGGGTCCCGGTCTTTCGGGAGAAGGGGCTGGCTGTTCAGGAGGGGTGGGTCTGCATATACAGTTTCGGGGGAAGGAGATTTATTTGGAGTGGGTTCTCGGGGAGATGGGGCAGAGATAGAACTTGGATGGCTGTCAGGTGTACGCTTCCTCTTCTTGGACAGCGTTGGAACAGTTTCGTCCTACTCACGTTCTTCGGCAATTTGTATTTCTACAGGCGGCACGAAGGGTGGGATAATCGAGGACTGGGGCACCCTGAGTTCTTCGGCGGTCAGGGGGGTTATTTTGGTTTTTAATTTCTTGGTTCGGAGGATACTTCTTCGATCGGGACGATCGAGCAAGACTCCTCGTCGGGGGATTGATTTGGTGGTTGGTTCAGTTTCTGGGATGGCTTCAGAAGGGTTGGGAAGAGGTGTTGATCTGGATTTTCTAATGGCCCTCCTCTTCTGACGAGGACGAAGGGTCTCTTCCGGTACAGAAATCTCATCAGCTTCTGTTTCTTCTGTTCAGAATTCATCGGTATGTATTTCAGGGGTTGGTTCAGCTTCGGGGGTAGCTTCTGTTGGTAGACTCTCAACAGCTTCCGAAGACTTCCCAGACAAAAAATCTTCGAACTCCTTTATTTCTAAGGAGCTCGGTCTGATCAAAGATACTGCACGAAACAAAAAGTATTATGTTAGATTCCACATCATAAAAACTTTTTCAAATATTTATATATAAAATAGACCAATACTTACATTTATGGTCATATAACCATGCCTGCTTCGAGAGGAGTCCATACTTCCACTCTTCCTTAGGAAAATTATCAAAAAGCTCCATCATCTCAACTTCCCGTTCTTCAGAAATATCTCCGAAGTCAGCAGAGATCTTCTCGTCAGTGGCCCAGTTCGGTAAAGAAGAGATTTCAGGACCCTTAACGAAGAACCACTTCTCGTGCCATACCCTATTGCTCGAAGGAGTGTTCACCAATGAACGTCTCTTGAACTTTTCTCCCGACATCGGAGGTTATTTGCTGAGGGCCTTGAACCCCTTCTCTCTGGATTGGACGATCTTGTACACGGTGAAGAAGAAGTCGAGGGAAGGCTCAACACCCAACTCATGGCAGAAGGCAACAAAGGCCAAAATGTGAATATAAGAATTTGGTACCAATTGGGCGAACCCCACGCCCAGGAAACCCAGTATAGTCACTATGAAGACGTGCAGAGGAAAACGGACCCCCTTCTCAAGCAAGGTCACAGGGACGGGTGTCCAACTCTCTGGCCGTTGGTACATTTTCTCACCGGATCTGGGAACCCTAACCGCGTGAGTATCCGAAATGTGGTACCGAGATCGAATCCTCTTTAATTCAGCCTCTGTGACAATAGAGGGGGTGTTGGCATGCGAGAAACGATCCATATCCCTGTAATATTCAGAAGGACTTTTGGGGATTTTTGGAGGAGGATTCTTGTCGGTTTTCGTTCCTTTGGGATTCAAGGTCGAGGTTTCTTCGCGAGGGTTAGGATTTGGTGAAACGGCGTTGATCGGTGTTACTAGGAGGGGTGAACTTTGTTCAGAATCTTGGGAAGCCATTTTTGACAGTTCGCAAAGGAGGACAGATAGTTCAGAGGAGAAAAAAACTCAAAAGGCGCTCGAATTTCAAATGGGCAGGTAAAACTGTCAAATTTGGTAAAAGTTATCTTTTATACTGACAGTTACACGGTGAACAAGGCCGGCACATTAAATGATAGTAATGATTTAGAATTTGAATGGGAAGCGTCCGGTTCCGGGTCTAGATATTTATCAGGCAGGGCCTTTATGATTTGGGCCTCCGTTCTCTTCTCATTTCATCTCATGAACAGTAAACGGGTACATTTCGATTACTTCTCACTATGGACCTTTAGTAAAATATCATGGACCATTTATAGTTTTCTATTAAACGTTCCGTTCAACAAAAAACTAGGGGGCAATGTTGGGTCATGATATTTCCCCTCTTTGGGCCGAGTAGATTGGGCTTGCTTATTTGATTTGTTCATTGGGTCCTTATTATTGAGTCTTAAAGTTGTTGGGCCTAGTCATTATATTATCCCTGTTGGATCCTTTTAAGATCGGGTTAATCAGTGGATCGACCCATTAGATATTTTAATATCTCTATCTTTGACTTGTAATGATGAAAAAGTATGACGGTTGACTAAAACACCTGACATACATTAATGTGGATGGGATCATAGCCGACCGGCGATAGAAACAGTGATCGAAAGTAGTAGATAGACTACATGCAGTCGGCAGATCCCATCAAATCAGGGGGCTGTGTCAGATAGCAGTGGGTGGCACAGTAATCCGGGCAAAGAGAGTATAACCTAGCAAGGAAGTCTTCACAAAAAGGTACATCTTCATAATTACACACACACACACTGAGAATTATCATCTCTCTCAATACACTAGACATTACATCCTCCATTGTTAACCTTGTGAACACGTATATTGACTCTCACGCCTGAGCTATCCCCCGGCGGTCCGGCCGTCAAGATTGTGGTATTTATCGTGTTTACTGTGCAGAATCAGGGCATCTTACATGATTGGGACGTTGGAGAAGATTTTGGCATTAACATCATCCTTCTCAGTCTGTGAATCCCCCACTACACTCAAGTTGATCACAACGAAGGAGAGAGAAAAGGGGAGAGGGGTTTTGGTGAAGGGATCAAGAACGATAGAAATGGAGAGAGATCGGGTGTCGAGGGTGAAAGGGCCGGAGTGAGGGGAGGAGAGAGAGAAGAGGGTGGAGGAGAGGATGGTGAGGTGGAGAAGTCGAAGTAGAGAGAAAGGGAGATGTGGGTGGTGTATGGGTGAGTTAACTTATTGGAGGAGTGTGGGTTTAACAAAAGGTAGGGAATTGTGTGAAATAAAAACTACCAAGTTTATTCCTCTATAATAAATATTACAGCCTTAGTCGGTCACTTTTGACTGGTTAAGTAAAGAAAGTATGCTTTATGTTACGTTTAATTAAAGTTTAGGGTGCACTTAGATATTTTTTTGAGTTTGTGGTGCAAAAGTCAACATGGGTGTAAAGTTTGGGGTGCACATTGTCTTTTAGTCTAAAATAAAAAAAATTACACACATCAATTGTTTTATACCCTATCCAAATAGTCACGTCAGCAATTTCTAACGTGGCAGTCTCAATTGGATCAAATTAAAAAAAACAATAGTTCAGTTGTCTAATTAAAAAAATTTAAAAATGAATCATCAAAGTAAAAAATATCAGATAGTTTAGATAGAGAAACATATTTAAGCCTTTTTTAATATCATAATCTATTAAAACAATTTTATCCCAACTCAAACGGGAGGGTTTAAGGTAAGAAAAAAATAACCTACTATTTTCGACCTATTAATAAAAGTAAAAGTCAGTCATACAAGCGGACTAACTGGTCATTAACATGTATTTTTTTAATTAAAATAGGTTAGAAATATAAAAAAGGGTCCTTTTCATAAGTATACAACAAATAGAAAGTAATTACAAGAAAAGTGCATCAACTAAATAATTACAAAAAGAGTGTAATTAAAACTCATATTACAAAAATAGTACAATTCACATTAATAAAGAAACCTAAAATCAAGGATAACTAATAATTCAAATTCAAATTCAAATCTTGTCTCCAACAACAATTTCAAATCCATATTTCAAAATTCAAATCAAAATGAGAAAATTAAAAATAAAAAATTATGAAGGATCTAATGTTCATCATCCTCCTCTCTCGCCGCCACCGCTGCCGCCGCCACAAAAATTGACTAGTAACTGCATCACATTTAAAATAAATTTGGTAATCAAATACAATTGAATTGGTTACCTTGGTCTAAAAGTTTGGCAACCAATTTCATGTTGGTAAATAAAAAATAGAACACTGCATATTTATACCAAGGTAACCAAAACTTTATATCAAGGTAACCAAACTTTTATACCAAGGTAATCAAACTTTTATACCAAGATAATCAATCTACCTTCACACCTGCAGTATGAATTAGTTACCTTGATCTGAAAGTTTGGCAACCAACTGCACAAAGGTTTGGCTACCAACTGTATTACATGCAAAATAAATTGGAAACTTAATAAAACAGAATTAGTTACCTTGATATAAAGGTTTGGCTACCAACTGCATTATAAAAAAACTGCAGAAACAGAGCGACGATGGCGGAGGGAGGGGGTTGGGCGTGGGGAGGAGGAGGAGGGGTGGCGGAGGGAGGGGGAGGATGAGAGGGTGGCGGAGGGAGGGGGGAGGAGGAGGAGGGAGGGGGTTGGGCGTGGGCAGTGGGAGGAGGAGGAGGAGGGGGTGGCGGAGGGAGGGGGGAGGATGAGGGGGTGGCGGAGAGAGGGGGGAGGATGAGGGGGTGGCGGAGGGAGGAGGGAGGGGGGAGGAGGAGGGGGAGGGGGGAGGGGGAAGGGGAGGGGGAGGAGGGAGGGGGGAAGAGGAGGGGGTGGCGGAGGGATGGGGGAGGGGGAGGGGGAGGAGGAGGAGGGAGGCGGGGGGAGAGGGAGAGGGAGAGGGAGAGGGAGGGGGAGGAGGGAGGGGGGAAGAGGAGGGGGTGGCGGAGGGAAGGGGTGGGGGTAGCGGATGGATGGGGAGGAGGAGGAGAGGGGCGGAGGGAGGCGGAGGAGGGGGTGGCGGAGTGAGGGGGTGGGGCGTGGGCGGTGGGGCTGGGGTGGGAGGAGTAGTGGCGGGGGGCGGAGGCGGAAGAAGGTTGCAGAAGAGGAGGAAGAAAAAGGCGGTTACTCAATTGATTCGTTAGATAAAAATATGGAGGTTGATGAGAGAAAAATATGGAGGTTGATGAGAGAGATAATATTTAAATCCCTACAATCATGTACCATTATCAATAACTAATTAAATCAGTCAACTAAATAAAAGGGATAAGATTACACTTTTTTGTAATTAAAATTGCATATGCACTCTTTTTATAATTATTTAGTTTGTACACTTTTTATGTAATTATTTTTTAAAATGTACTAGTTATTGTAATTGTTCCTATAAAAAATGGGCTAGATACCCACATTCCAATCCAAGATAGTCCGACCCGTTTTACAACCCAATGTATGGGGTATTCAGCCCGAGTTGTCGGTCAGGTGCGCACAAATATAAAATAAAGATCTGAACAAAATTATTTGCGTGTATAATTAATTACTGAACAGAAATTGTGAGAAGGAGAAAAATGGTGGTCATGGAGACTGCCATTTGCGGTAGAGTTTCTCTTTCCCCTAATCATGTTCTTCACCCTAAACCAGGTATTTTTTTCTCTCTCTAAATCTATCTCTTCTACTTCTCTCTCTACATAAATGTATTTATTAAATTAAAGGAATCCATGCCAATTTTGAATTTTACCCAACTAACTTGTTTCTGATTTCTGAAATTTTCTGTCTGATTGCATCTTATATTGTACTTCACATTATATTCTTTTTGTATAGTTGATAGTGCTGAAGAAATTTAGAAATTGGAGCTTTATTAGTTAGAAATTAATAGAAACAACACAAGGTACACTTTTTAGAGGGTTTTGTACAAACTAAACATGAGGGAAATATAATTATAGTGATGTTTGCTCTTAATTTTCTTACTGTATCAAATTTCACATTTGAGTTCTGGTATTAAATTTCTTGAAATACTTTTAAATATTTTTTTAGATGTTTATGCTGTTTAAAATATTATCTTTTTATCAAACTTTGGAAAAAGACATAGGAAAAAAAAACTATAATCCCTCTGTTCTAATTTATGAGATAACTATTGACTTTTTAAAGCCAATTAAGATGTTTTCAAACTCAAAATCAATAAGGTTCACTAAAAATTACGAAATAATATACATCATTGTATTGATCATCTATGTTTCAAATTGACTTTAAAAAGTCAATAGTTATCTTATATTTTGGAACAGAAGGAGTATCAAATAATACCCAAATTTTATTAGTCCATGGTGGTGATTCTGTCCATCTCTTGTGCATACAAATTTTATTATTACATTTAGGATTTTGTAATTTGTTCTCTACCTTGTTGTTTGAATCTTTGGTAGGTGATCTTGTCCTCCCCCTCATTGTATTCTCTTTCCTTGTTAATTTCTATGTTAATCTAAGACAACTTATTATACAATATTTATCTGTATCACAATGTGGAATGGAGCATCAAACTTCATGCATATTATAGGCTACATTTTGACACTTTATGTCGATAAATTTAATATAGTTATTTATTTCCAGCATGTATCTACTGCTTCTGCAACATTCTTTAAAACACGACCAACAAACCTTTAAATGTTTTGATATAATTTTATCCTATGCAAAAGAAGTACTCCGAATAATTGATAAAGGAAAAGAAATGCATACTACATCATTGTGGATCAGTAAACCCATAGTTTTGGAAGTTTCTTGATGTAGCTTTGAACTTTTAGATGGTTTATTGATGCAGGATCTTCAATTAAGAGCCTAAAGTAGACTTTATGACAGATATAGTGAAGCACAAAAGTGTTTTAGGTTGGAGTTTAATTTGGAAGGAAAAAACATTTAGTTGTTACAGGAAATTTAGAATTGCATGTCTGCTATAAAATTGTAAACTATCTAAATAGTACTACTAATTACAAGATTTATTATTTTCAAAAGTCAAAAGAGTCTCATCAAATTTGAATTTAATAAGTCAAACTTGATCCTATATTTTGGATCGGAGGGAGTATGACTTTACTGGCTCCCTTATTTCATTCCATCTATAATCAAACCAATTTTCATCTGATGGTAATGACTTTTAAGTATAAGTAGAGTTCCTATTGGTAGATTATTTTAGGAATGGCTTGTGATTCTCATATTCATTATGATTTGTATCTCAGGGGATAAAAACTCTATTTATAAACAATGCACGAACCGGAGCAATTTTATGACAACGTTAGCAAAAGGAGTAGGGAAAGGTGGTGGGGTGTTGGACAAGCCAGTCATAGAGAAGACTACACCAGGACGGGAATCGAAGTTTGACTTAAGGTATTAGTTGCAAATTTTCCTTCCTTATCTTCTATTTTGGTATCTTAAATTATTGAATCATGAATTTTTCGAAAGGAAAGGAAGCTTGTTATTTGAAGAACTGAAGTTTCTTTGTGGGTGTGTAACAGGAGGAATGAAAATAAAGATAAATTGTGCAAGTAGGGGGCATAAAACTCCAAATACTCTGCAAAAAATTGGCCCTTTTTTTGGGGTGCAAAAACTGGTCTTACTAGGCTTAACACGTATCCATTCCCTGCTAATTGGGTCAAGAAGTGTTTAGCATTGATCTTTAGCAACTTACAATCAACCAAAGGGGGGTGGCTCCCATGAACACGGTGAGTACAATTAGCACACAGGGAAAAATAATAATAGACCTATAAAGTGTCTCATTAGGGAAAACCTCTAAATCCTATACAACCAAACCTGCAGGAGCACCCCAAAAATTATCCACATCTAGGCTCCCAACCCAAACTCCCCAAAAATCAAGAAATGGTTTAGCAACTCTCGTTTTATCAAAAAATAATAATAATAAGCTCAATAAAAGCACCCAGATCTGCCCTATTTACCTCTCCCTTGCTTGAATTCACCAGTTGTTCCACACATGCCTTAAAGTCCACTGTAGACAATGTGGACTCAAAGCCTACTGCATCCATAATCTCCTCCCCACTTACTCTCCTCCAAGCCTTCAAAACTCCACCACTAATCTCCAGAGCCGGTCCTGGCTTTTCAAAGGCCCAGAGCGAATTTTCTCAAGTGTGCCCCTTTATACAAATTAAATGAAAAAATAAATAAATTATCAGCTAATTAATTTTATCAAAATTATAAGAATTTACAAAAGATAAGGAAGAACACTTTAAAATGTCATCAAAGCAAAAATCATCACATGTACCTACAAAATAAAAATATTAATGAAATTGGTAAAACTAATGAAATACTCACTGTAGTTGGTAAGTTTTACTGATTACACAATTGAACTTTTATTTTATTAAATTATCCCATTAAACTAATTATTATTTTGAAATTGGGTTATTCCGTTAATAAAAATAAACGGACGCTAATTTTTTATCCACAAAACTAATGAATTACACACTGTAGTTGGCACGTTTTACTGATTACACCATTCAACTTTTAATTTTTAAGATTACCCATTAAACTAATTAAAAAATGATTATTTTAAATATTTTTAAAAATAATTATTATTTTCAATAAAAATATTAGAAACTTTAATTTTTTTCCATAAAATGAGTAAAATTTCATAAAATATAGATTTAAAAAAAATTAAAGTTTTATGAAACCTTACTAATTTTTTTTTAAAAAACTTTTTTTTCTTTTGAAAATAAAGTTTATTTTTTTTATCTATATTTTATAAAATTTTACTCATTTTTTTAAAATATGAAAAATTTTCCATTTTTTTTCTTGAAAATAATATTTATTTATAAAAATTATTAATTTCTTTTTTGAAAAAATTGAATCAATTTTTTTATTTATCTTTAACTGTTTTTTATATTTTAATTTATATTTTTAGTTTTTTTTAAAAATTTCTAATATTAAGAATGAGCCATTCTGTTAAAAAATTAAGTAGACATTAATTTAATTTAAAATCACTTTAATTTTTTTGAATCTATATTTTATGAAACTCTACTCATTTTATGAATTAAAAAAGTTTATAATATTTTTACTTAAAATAATATTTATTTTTTAAATATTTAAAATAATTATTTATAATTAGTTTGATGAGGTAATTTGAAAAATCAAAAGTGCAATGGTGTAATCAATAAAATGTGTCAACTATAGTTGGTAATTCATTAGTTTTGTAGATAAAAAATTAATGTCCATTTATTTTTTTTAACGGAATGACCCAATTTGAAAATAATAATTATTTTAGTGGTGTAATTTAAAAAATTAAAAGTTCAATGGTGTAATCAGTAAAACCTACCAACTACAGTGGGTATTTCTTTAGTTTTGCCTAATGAAATCTAAACCACAAAACATCATTTAAAATGTCTTCTTGTTGCACTTTTAGATGTAAAATCATCAATTATACTATCATATTTAATATTTTCTAACATATCATTTTCAATGCATAATATCGCTAATTTTTTATTATTTTATTTTTTTTATACACATAAATACATAAATTTATAAAAAAAATTTGTGCCCCTCTCAACTGTGGGCCCTGGGCGGTCGCCCTGGTAGCCCTTGCCCAGGGCCGGCTCTGCTAATCTCGGCATTACCCACTCCATACCTACAAAAGAGAAGACTTGATAATGAACAAAATCGGCAATGAAGGAACAAATGGTCAACTGACTCCCAGTCACATCAAACAATGGTTCCCAATAAACTTCAAAGTTGCCATCCGACTAAAAAGTGCCACCGTTCCGGGGCTTCAGAATTCAGACCACCAAATAATGCATCAAGGAAAGTCTCCCCTTTACCCACCCTAATAAAAATTGGTAACGCGAATGCACAGATAACATGTCATTTTGCCACTCTGGTGCTCATTCCATTGAATAAAATCATTCCCACCCCTAGGAAGGTGGCCGATGAATCGTTAGCCGACTAGATCGGATCTGCATGACTATCCTAATAATATCCATAAACGACTTGTTTTTGGTAAGAGACTCAGAGATGAACTTTCCCTACAAATGTCTACTAAATACCGGCTGCCAAGCTCTTCTACCCTCCACCAAAGTTGCATAATCGGTTGCATTCACCTTATCAACTGCTATGGGAAAAAAGATTGGGAATTAAAGTGTGCACTCGAAGTCATCCTGCCCCCTCCCACGGGTGCCCACAGGTCAAACCAAAACTTGAATCTCCTACCATTGCCAACCGCAATACCTGTGTTATGCAACATTGTTTTATCCCTTAGCTATGCCTTTCCACAACCCGACCACAAAAGCAACCAATACACCACTGTAATTACTTTGTAGGTTTGATCTGTATTACACTTTTAAGGTATGAAACAAAATGAACGTGGCTTGGTTTATTTCTATTAGGTTTAGAAACTGTGAAGGTTCAATATAAGATTCATTGTCATTTACTGTTTTGGATTTTTTAGGAAATCAAAAAAAATGGCTCCACCTTATCGGGTGATGCTGCACAATGACAACTACAACAAGAGGGAGTACGTCGTGCAAGTGCTCATGAAGGTTATTCCCGGGATGACCGTTGACAATGCTGTCAACATTATGCAGGAGGCACATTACAATGGCCTGTCAGTTGTTATCATCTGTGATCAAATAGATGCAGAAGACCACTGCATGCAGCTGAGAGGCAACGGTCTTCTTAGCTCGATTGAGCCCGCCAGTGGAGGTTGTTGAATATGCATCAGGATTTCATGGCTAGCTATAATCTGTCATTTTAAGTACTAGGATTATGGTGTTATATGTACATAAGAGCAGAACTGCTTAAACCTTATGTGTCGTGTGTCAACTATGAGAAGATAGATGAAAAGTAACAAATAATGTCGGTTAAGCCAAATCGTCATTTTGTGAAACCTGTTGTACAGTGAATTGATAGCATATATATCATCCGTTAACTGTGTACCTCTGCTATATAAGCTTATATAACCATATAGATACAGATTCATATCTTACCCTGTTTGGCTCGAGGAGATTAATATCAAGATTATCCATATTGTGATCATTCTGACCCCATCTGGTATTTAGATTGTGTAAAATATGCTTTGCTGAACTACATTGCTTGCTTCTTCATTTCTATTATTTTTTCCTCGACTCAACTTGTCCACCAAACGAAAAAGACGGGAAAAGAGAAACACTTCAGACAATATTATTAAATAGTCTCCCCTCCATTTTTTTCATCTTTGTGTACCAAAAATGGGTCTTTCTAAAAGCTAAGAGAAGTGCAGAAAGAGGGGATTTGAATACAAGCTGGTGGTCGGCTTCAAGGAAATTGTGATTAGTAGGAAAGACAGGGAGATGATGTTTGGTTTGGGGGGGGGGGAGGGGGAGGGGTGGACTAATATAATATAATCAACCAATATAATAAAATATTTGAGATCTTACCTCACATTACTCTATGACCTACATCCCTTGGACTTGAAAAACAGATTAAAAACAACTTGAGAACTGCTGTACTGTGCATAAGCAAAAAATCCCAAACATTTCATGAAAATTCTTGACCAAGTTTTACTTGAGCGATTGTGGATACTTCACTTGGTTCTAGGCTCAAGGTGCTTGTATCATCAAGCTACGACCTTTACGGTGATCAATTTGACAACAGTATGCAATAAAAGAAAAGCTTAAGCTAACTTGTAACACCAATCTTCTTGGTTTACATAAGAATACATAGAAAGTAATCATACAACATAAATTAGTAGTATGTTAACAGCTCGAATGGATCTTTACTTGATATTAGACTTCTACGAGTCCAAATGATGAACATATTACCCACAGAAGAATGTGTTTCAGACACAATTTAAATGACACCAATTAGCAGCTTGTCAAGCAAAAAGTCGATGTGTTTCATTAGATGCTGGTAATCTACAAAGCTTAAAACACCACTCGGACAGAAGAGGCCAGTTAAGGGCACTTTCTTTGGATATAACCAGCTCCATGCTCTTCATATCTGTCAATTGCAATTGCACGTGCATACAAAGACGAGGTAAATGAATATAATAAGCTCAACAATTTACATATATTGAACGGGTGGAATGCACTGAGGTGAAATTATAGCTCCAAATGATTAATAGCACTAGATAGAGTGCAACTTACTCCGTCTTCGAAAACCACATCTGCTGAAAGGAACCAAGAGATGCCAATATACTCCCTCCTATCCAAACACTGTATACACATTTTTAAACCATCAGTGTCAAGTGAGAGATCAGACTAGCAAAGATTTTCCAACAGAGAAAGAATGACCAATTACCAAATACTCCCTCCATCCCAGGATAAAAGTTCTGGTGGACTTTTCACGTATATTAAGAAGAGGAATGAAATGACAAAATTGCCCATAATAATGTCATTAATCATTTCCAATGTAGGTGAGAGAGTGACTTTCTAGCTTTTCAATTCAAAATATTTTCAGCACATAACTAATTATACTTATTGAATATGGAGAGAGAATTAGAATAAGAAAAATATGAAATATTTAATGCTAAGGGTATAATAGGAAAAATTGTGTAAAAATTTGATTATTAAAGGAAAGTGGACATTTAACATGGGACTACCCAAAATAGTAATAGGGACTTTTATCCTGGGACGGAGGGAGTATATTAATAGTTTATGATCTGCTTGCAAAATCCATTGTTGCAATTTTACCATACGTCAGAAGTAATAACAGTAACCATGTTTTAAAGATCTCAAAGTTGGAGATATACTTACCAAAACATATCACCCAAGATTAATTGAACAGTAAAATTAGTTTTTTTAAGTATTAATATTACTAAGGCCATAGAGTATTGAATGTGAAACTACGAGAATAAGTTGGGGCATACTGCCCTGATATATACGATCATTAAGCATATATAATATGAGAATAGAAAAGAACGTAACATCAAATGATATAATAGGTGTGAAATGAACTTTCCTAATATGTTAGTTACTTCTCATCCAAAAATAAATCCAATCACAATGCTATCACAAGATCCGAAAATAAAACATGGTCAAACACTTGAAAACCACACTGTACTGTTATAAACTCTAATGAAGAACAGAAAAACGTGACCACTAACTGGTAAATGCAGCAACAGAGCCTCTTGTTAGAATCTGAAAGAGAGCTTGTAGGAAAGTTATATCTAACCTGAATCTCCTTTCAGTCGCATTTCCACTTGCCAAAACTTTAACTCTAGCTGCTTGAGGAGACTCCTGGAATTTATGGATACAAATTTCCAGATCATTAGCCATTTTGTTAAGATGTTACAGAGTCCAAACAAAATAAAACACCAAAATTGTATCTTAAACATTGATATGATGTGTTACCCGAATGGAAATGGAAAATACATTCATTATTATGAGAACCAAATGAGAACATATACTTCATCAAAGCTCTAATAATATAAATGGTACTTCAGTCAACTTTAGTAAAATATTGACAAGTCTCAAATTGTTGAAAAAGAGTTCAAATAAAACAACACACCGAGTGTTTGGATGTGGAATATATTCTTCTGAGAAATTGCAGTATAATGCATAAACATCTTCATATATAAACATAAATTTAACATAGAGAAAAGGAATAGAATAAATGAGAAACATGTAATAAATGAGGAGATTTTTGGCCAAGAAGGTTTAGTGGATGATGGTCCCTAGGACCATGACCTCCATCCTTCTATGGCATCACTTCCTTCAACTTCAACTTATAATCCAAGTAGCAAAAGCATGTTTTTCAAAAAAGGTTGAAGTTTGAAACTGAACTACAATACTCTCTCAGCTTCATATTGTAAGATCATTATTGACTTGTTGAAGTCAACTTAAGATATTTTCATATTTAAAATTGACATATTATTTTAATTTTAATCAATTGATGAATCATAAACTATCTAAAAAGTATTAATCAATGTAAGCTTTATTGTATCATAATTTTTAATGAGTCATCTCAATTTTGAGTTTGAAAATGTCTCAAATTTACTTTCAAAAATCAATAATGGCCTTATAATTTGTAACTGAGGGAGTATATCATTAAAAAAGTTGAAAATATAAGAAATATCAGAGGACGAGAATACATTCTCCCATGCCCATGGCCATCCCAAACTGGGCAAAAGATTAAATTAAAGCAGGCAAGGTTGTGGTGACTAGGTGGAACTATACCTCTAATAAGTCTTTCTCAAGACGCTCTTTCAGTTGTTGCATTGATGCTGTTCCACCAGCTAGCTGTACGAAAGGAGGTACATTGAATCAATCAGTATAAATATGACAAAAGTACATTGTTGATTTGACACATGAAATTGGAGATGCTTCATTTACATCAGGAAATATAAAGCAGATGGTTCAAGTCTTGTTAATAATTTTTCCATCCATATGTGCGAAGAACAATTTCCTCGAAACCAGCTATTACTTATTATGCATGTCTCAACAGAGGGTGAATTATGAATTGTGTAGGAGACGAGATTCTCTATGAACAACTCTAATCCTATGAATAAAGGATATTAACATGATAAAAGTTCATACAAAGAAGTACAACAACCACCCATTAAACGAGACAGAAAAAGGTCATAAATTTCAGGCCAGTGGCTTGTTGTGGCACTTTTCTGAACATGTGTCATGCACCTTTTGTGCATTGTTCCTTGGCGTGGAGATTATGAAATTTCCATTTTGGGATCTTTAAGAAGGTGCTGATGTTCCTAATTCTCTAAATAGTTTGTTTCAGATAAGGTTCCTGGATTTTGGGAGCTCAGGGATGACAAGATTTTTATGGTGTTGTTCTGCTTTGCTATTCTGTGGAGTGACTTTTGACTGAAAGAAATGCTAGAATATTATAATAAATAAATCAGTAAACAAATGCAGCTAATACTTTAAATTTTATTATAGTATATGTTTGCAAGCATACTTTAAAAATTCCATTCTAATACTGTAACAGAACAACTTAATTAAAAGTTCGGACTTCAAAAACTCGTGAACCATCTACATACTCCATAATATTTTATTCTAGTGACCGATGACGGTAACCCAAAGTCTGTCTACTTAAATAAATAAACAATACGTTTCAGGATAGCAATGCTTTCAAGCGGTCGTCATAACTTGAAGAAAAATAATCGAACAAACTACATTAAGGTGTTAACTGTTAACTGATATAAATGATTTCACTTGCAGACAAGTAATTTCAGATTAAAGGAAAAAAAAGATCATGTGGATATAAAGACTTGTGCAACAAGTTTACTAAGTAGTAAGTTCCAGTAAACATTATCAATACAGATACCCATCCCAATGTAGAAGCAAAAGCTCCAGAAAATGTAGTTAGGAATGCAAATGAAGAGTTTCAATGGAAATAACAGTTGCTACAAGGGAGCAAAAGAAAACAAAGGCCTAACAAAATGTATGATAACAAAAGAGGATGCAAATCAAGGATTAGCACTTCACCAATATACTACTAAATAATTCTCTCCGAATGTCGACGTCGCACTTATTTATACTCTCTATAACCTGGCAAAGAAAAAGGACATAGTTACTTCAGAAAAGAAACTTAACAATATCTATCGAAACCTTGCAACCTAACATGCATAATCAATTAGAAAAATAATCTACCATTTGAGGCAGGCCACGAGCGGAAGAAGCAATATCTGCAAAACCTTCCATACCTGGAATAGTCTGGATGAAACAAGCATATATATACATGTCAAGTAACAGATCGCTGGAGTTGTAATACATTAACAAAGAATTCAAAGAAAGAAAAAAGACCAAATTAACATAGCAGGGAAGAAGCATAGATACTAAAGATTGGATACATTCCTAAAGATTATGTGATCGCTTAAATTAGAATGAAAGTTGTTTAAGAAATATGTGAGCTCGTAGAAGTATGACTGCATGAATATAATATGAAAAGAAAGAATAATCTTTTTTCCTACATCAATATCTAAGGAAATCATTTTCACACAAACAGTGTGGTACAAAGTCATGCCAGAAATTGTCTACCATCTTCATGAGATCTCTACGACACAAATTCCATATGTAATATATCAGAATATCAGTGTATGCACAAAACAAATTTTGTAACTGTGAACTTCATGAAATGACGCAATATTTTGCTCCAACCGTTCCCAAGAAAAACAAAGCACGATAGCCTGGTCGTCAAGAAGCCTGACCTGAACCAAAGATGGATTGAACAGAACATCCGGAGTTTTGAATCTGTCAGCTCCAATTTCTATCGTCCTGTATCATAATAATGGATAAAGCAAGTGAGAAAATTAAAAATTGTAGGATATAACCACAATAAACATTAACTAAATAAGGATCCAGAAACATAGAGGAATTATAAGGTAATAATAACATCACAAGTACGTTAGACTACAGGACCAATTGAGAGATCATATAACGGTATAATCCAAATGCTAAGATATCCAGAGAGAAGTTGATGCTTCAAACCGAGGCCATACGATGACATGGCTAACGATACTTCTATTAAAATAGGAAATAGAAGTTCTAAACCCCAGGTAATTTTAAGTTGCAAAGTAATTAGAATAATAGTAAACTAATCCTCATGAACAAGGCAATCTAATAGAGATGTTGTTGGACTTACTGCCCATCAGGAAGCTCATAAGGCGTCATTGGGATGTTTGAATATGAAGTCTCTGGGAAAAGGTAAAAAGAAAGGACAGAGAATTAGTATAAATACTAGCGATTTGTGCTCTAAGGCATTGAAACTAAGGCAATTAATAACTCTTTTGCAGAGAGTAATACCAAAAATGCCAAAAACAAATTGACGATACCAAAGAAGATGATTTTCTTTCTTTGTGTCTCAAAATTACAGCCCGTTTCATAGAATAGACTAAAAGGTGACGTGATATTCCTAATTTTCACTTGATGAAAATAGTAGTTAAACTTTTAACCTCCATTGATTATCAATATTTTTGTTTATATTGAGCAGTGTTCTAAAAATCCCCGCCTAGACGCTAGGCCCCCCTTGGAGCCCCACCTAGGCACTAGGACCTCTTGGCGCCTCACCTAGGCCCAAGGTGGCAAAAAAATCCCTCCAAGATCTTAGGCGGGGCCTAAGCAGGCTAGGCTAGGCGAGGTCTAGGCGGAGATGTTTTTTTTATTTTAATAACTACCCAAACCAGATCTTGATATAATTTACGATATTCATAATGCAGGTTGTAGCATATTAAATCACAATAAGAAGTGAACAATATCAAGTCAAAATAGATAATTTTATTACAGTTATAATTTTTTGAACTTGTACCAACTTCAAATTATATAAATGATGATACATTTGTAATATTTAGTTTCATTCAATATAATTCTTAAATTTATGTTTAGTTTCTCAAGTTTTAATATTGAATTGAATTCATGAAATTTTAAATTTTATTATTTAATAGCAATCTTGTTTATGAATAAAACTAATACGCTAAAAATATGTTTGAATTTTGAACAACTGCATGTTTGTGTTTGAACTTTGACATTGTCAATATTGATATGTTACATTATTGTTTTGTTTGGAAAAATGTAAGATAAAATATTAAAATTGGCTTAAAATAAAAAATTCCGCCTAGGCCCCGCTTAGGCCGCCGGCTGCCCGCCTCCCTCCTAGCGCCTTTTAGAACATTGATATTGAGTTAGGAAGTTAAATAGGATATTAAAAATGTCGTTAAAATGGATTATATTTTAAATGGAAAGAGTATTTCTTTAAAGGACGAATAATCAACATAATTTCGTAGTTTTACTTCTTCTACTCTTCATTTATCAAACCCTGCAGTAGTTAAGTACTAATACTTCCAACCCAAAATACAAAACTTATGAACTTAAATGCAATCATTATTATGTAAAATACCAAGTAGTCCTAGCAGGTGCATTACCTCTAGCACTGGTAAACATACGCAAAGAAGCTAACAAACTATTGTACAAGTAGAGAACAAACCATCGTATGGAGTATCTGGTGCTCGACAGACACATTCCTTGATATCACTTGCAATGACCCTCTGTTTCAGAGGGAGGAGGAAAGAAAATTAAAAATGAAACATTCAGAAGCACAACAAAGGAATGCAACAACTGCAAAAGAAATTTTTGATCAAGCACAAACCTGGGAGTAGACTTTATAACTCTCTGTAGTATTTGGAAAATCAAGATCTACCGTCTACAAAATTCTTAAAAAATATTAATAAATAAGATAATAACTTCAATTATTTGAAAGAAAGTGATACTGAATTGAAGTAGGCAATTGCAATGTTGAAGAAAGAATCAGAAGCATGTTTCAAAGTCGCGGTAGCGGTTTCGGAACTCAGTACTGTTAGCTAGTTAGGAGTTTCAAAAATATAAAAAATAATGAAAAAATTCTAAATGATAAAAGCAATAAGAGGAATCAATTAAGTTCAAGAAAAATACTATCTAGCGCACACAACATTGTCCAAATTATAAAACAGACGTCTTGCAGATATATTTAATCAATTTTATGTTTGAATAAAGTTGATATTGATATTGTCTTAGCTTAAATGTTTAAGCACAATAATCTGCATAATTTAAGTAGAATTTAACTTAACTAAGTACATTTTAAGTGTAATTTTTTTAAGTTGTACTTAACTAAGAAATATACACGTACAATTTAATAATAATAAAAGTATAATTTAGCTTAATTAATTATAGGTTAAGTACATTTTTTATACCTTTTTTAAGGTATAGTTAATTAGGCACTACATAGGTATAATTTATAAAGAGTTCGTTTCTTTTGTCGTCTCCCTTTATAGCTTTTAGCATATTTGATTTTTTTTAGCATTTCTCTCCTTTACGCCATGATTTCTCCTTTATTTGGTCCGAAACCATTACGTTATGCCGAGATTTCTCCTTTATTTGGTCTGAAACCACTACATTATGCGAGTTGCCGAAATTTCGCCGAAAATTACCCATTACATGAATACTTCCTAATTTTGTGATTCGTGTCAAAGTTGTGCAGTTCAGCACCAACCGATACGCCGATATTTCGACGTAACAGCCGATACTTGGTTGTTACTTTGAACCATGATCAGAAGAAAGAAGACGGTTTCAATTATAACATGATTTGAAATTAGTCTTGTTAACATAATACTGGATTTGTTTTAAGGGCTCAGCACTGCTGCACCGAGACAGCAAGCGCAAGAGTCTGTCCCAAAATGAATTCATTAAAGCTTGGAGGGGAAGAAAGCCAAATGAAACTGCTTCATAAACTTTGAAATCAGAGAATAAATGAAGATTTTACGCCAAATCTAATAAACACAGTTTTGTACCAAAGGAAGGGGAAAAAGGGAAAAGTAAATCATGCCTATGATTATCCGTAAAAAGAATGAAATAAATGAAAGTAACAAGAACTGCATTAAGAAGAAAACATAAATATACGAACATAACAGAGAATACAACTCTTGATAAAGCAGAGGGAAGGAAAAGGATTCATCTAGCAGGCTCCAACTAGTTTGGGGTTAAGGCCTTAGTTCAGTTGAGTTGCATATAATATATATATAAATATATATATATATATATATATATACAACACTGATCAGGTCCGGACTCCCGGACCTGATCAAATCCAGACCAAAATTTTTTTTTTTTTTTTTTTTTTTTTTTTTTGGTAGAACAACTAAAAAAAAAAAAAAAAAAATTATGGAACTGAAATTTTTCCAAAATAAAGTGTTTTGGGTGTGTTTTTAACACCTACCCCAACCAATGTATGTACAGTCTGCCCAGACTGTACAGACATATTTCGTTATAGGCATCCAAATCACGCCCAAAACACTGTATTATGGAAAAATTTCAATTCCATAAATTTTTTTTTTTTTTTTTTTGTTGTTTCAAAAAAAAAAAGCAAAAAAAAAAAAAAAAAAAAAAAGGTCCGTATTTTAGTAGAGTCCGGGATCCCGGACTGGATCCGGACTCTATATATATATATATATATATATATATAAATATATATATATATAGCAAAAGGTTTTGAAACAAAACCACATACTATGATATGCATTCTGAAATCATCCAAAAAAACAAAGATATTGAAAGACTAACTATACAAATATGGAGAAGGCCAAAAAATGAAGGGAGCGACATCAAAATGTTAGATTACAAATAACCTGAAACTCTCCTGGCCTGATTTCCTTTCTTTTAAAAGAATATCGAGGTTTAATCTGCATGACCAAATTCAGTTGTATTAGCACAATTGTCAGATAATTCATTCAGGTTAATCACCAAGAGAGTGAAATTTCATTCAATGGTGAAAAATTGACTCACAGTAATGCCTTTGCTTTCCAAACTTTTGATCAAGCAATCAGTAAGGAACTCTCCTCCAATAGGGGATGAGGCCACAGCCTGTTATCAAATTTTAAATAAACCAAAGAATAACTTGTGTTTAAAGGAAATAATAAGACCCTTGTCAAAAAATTAGCAATAATAATTTAGAGCACCAAGAATGAAGCAATCCCATGCAAGCTTGACTCATATCAGAGATCAGATACGTATAAGAATGCCAACAACAAAAAAATCTCAACCAGGTCGTTCCACTAATGATTTTCGTATACGGCACATTTTTTCCCTTCTACTTCTGCCAATCATCATTTTGTCTAATTTTAAACTACAATTTCATGTTTTAACCAATGTTCTAAAATGCGCTAGGCGGGCGGCCAGGGGAGCCTAGCGCCTAGGGGGCTTTGGCGGAACCTAGGCGGAATTTTTTATTTTAAGACAATTTTAATATTTTATCTTACATTTATCCAAACAAAACAATAATATAAAGCAAAACAATCTATAATAAAGATAATAAAGGTCTTTGCTTAAAATTCAAATACATATCCATATTACTAATGTCAATGTTCAAACACAAACATGCAATTGTTCAAAGTTCAAACATATTTTTAACGTATTAGTTTTATTCATAAACAAGATTGCTATTAAATAATAAAATTTAAAATTTCAAGAATTTAATTCAATATTAAAACTTAAGAAACTAAACATAAATTTAAGAATTATATTGAATTAAACTAAATATTACAAATGTATCATTATTTATATAATTTGAAGTTGGTACAAGTTCAAAAAATTACAATAATAAAATTATCCATTTTCACTTTATATTGTTTACTTCTTGTTGTGATTTGATATGTTACAACATGTATTATGAATATGGTAAATCATTCAAAAAATAAATATATCAAGATTTAGTTTAGATAGTTATTAAAATAAAAAAAAATCTCTCCACCTAGACCCCACTTAGGCACCACCTAATTTTCTGGAGGGATTTTTTTGTTGCCTTGGACTTAAGTGAGGCGTCAGGGGGCCTAGCGCCTGGGTGAGACGCCAAAGGGGGCTTAGGTCCTAGGCGGGACGCCAAGGGGGGCCTATGCGGACCTAGACAGGGATTTTTAGAACACTGGTTTTAACCCAATATGGGATTTTGATATTATGATCTCAAGTATCACTGACACGGGACACATGTCAAGTATCAAGATTATTGTTCATAAACTTTGTAAGTAGACTTAACAATAATTTGGATTTCTGAAGGAAATTACTATTTCCACTATAGAAAATTGATACTTCCATGAGATGTCACTCACATGAATGTGGATCTCATTAACTATTCACGAGAGAAGAGCTATGCGGAAATATCAATTTCCCTTGTGATAAAATCAGTTCCCTTTCTTAAATTTCATTTTTTTTAAAAGGTTTATTTTCATCCTAAATAAACTGTCACTAAAACTAAACAATAACGCAAGCAGGGAATATGATGGACAAACCATGAGATGCTCTATCAGCCATGTAGAAATTATGTAGACATCAAATATATATAAATACATATATAATAAATATATATATATATATATATATATATATTTCTTTATATATATATATATATATATATAATGACATATATAAGAGTCCAAGTTTCTGATGGAACTAAGTATTTTTACAAGAGGTCTGAGGGAATTAAGTTGGCTCTAAAACTTTTTAAAAAATGAAAATACGATCCAAAAATAAGTGCTAAGCTTTTATTCGCTTGATCAAGACGGATACCTTTTGAAGAACATAACCATCATGCACGGGAGCAATGGTAGTTGAACCTCCACCACTGAATAAGTTCCATGTCATAAAAAAATTGGCTGATCAGTTTCAATCACATAAATAAATCAAGTGATAACAACCAATAAGGGAGAAAGATCAAAGCAATCCAGAAATCTCTGACGTTCTAATGAAGATAAAACTCAATGGAACTAGGAAAACCAATCACAAAAGTAGCTTATTACTGCTGAGGTGAAAATTTGATCAATAACATACTAGTACATGATATTATACTAGCAAATTCAAGTCAAATAACAAGGACATCTGCGCTTAGAGCTAGATAGACTAGAAAAATTAATAGTTTAGTAGTAATGCCATGAAATCATGATTTTATGTCCAATCACACTCTACCCCTCCCTCCCTCCCTCCCTCCCTAACCCTCTTCTCCCTTTTGAGTGGGAATAGACATCAGATTACTGGTTTGATGTGAAATATATAGGGTCCTACAAATGTATAAAATAGTAAGAATGTTTGATAAGACTTCTCAATTTGAAACTTCAGTAGTAATTCAAATTCATTCACGGCAATTTCCTAAATGCAATGTGAACCCAGGAAGAAACACAATGCCCAAATATGTACAGGAAGTCAAGGACAAATCATTGGGAAGCAATCTTGTACCTGTCAACAACTAAAGAGGTAGCACGTCCTGATGCAAATGATGTGAGCACCTGGCAATTAAATTTCAACTGAGTATTAGCTAATCAGTGCTGATGATATCACAATAGGAAGAAAAGAAGAAGAAAACAATAGATCTTCAGTTTCCACTGCAATTGATTTGTTACAAACTAGAGTTACAGGATGGAGAAAATAGCATACAGCATTCTTGGCCAAAAATAATGCAGGAGCGTTGAACTTTTCAAACATGATCTCCGTTGCTCTGCCAGATAAGAAATGAGTCAACTTCCATTACTAAAATGTAACTCAAGGGTTTGATGAACTGGAATGAGATAGGCAATTCACTTATTATCCAGAAGTTGCAGTACATATTACACCACAATTTTTAAATAAGAAGAGTGGTTAGATTCAAGCACTAAAATCAAAGATTAAAGGAACCGCTTTATGAAACAGAGATTTTTTATTACTTAATGTATTTATCATCATTGGAAATACTTACAAGTAAATATCATCGTTGGAAATGAATAATGTGTTCAATCCAAATCTCTGATTCCATTTTCATTGTAGAAATTTATGTCCATGAACAAAATATATTTTTCACCATAAATAAATCTTACACTCTTTTAGTGGTTTTCTTCCTCCTTTTTGCTAGAACATTTTGCATAATGTTATGTAATCTTTAAGCATTTCCCAAAATAGACATGAGAAACACTCTAGAATGTCATCTTAAATGATTCCTTTTAATATTGAAAACCAGAAATTACAAAAGAAGGTAGAGTGTACAAAAAGTGGATAATGGATCCTCCAATAAGAGAACAAACCAACTGCACAGTCCGGAAACAGTTCAAATTAGAAGGGTCGTGTTAACATCTAAAAGGATCACTCTTTGTAAACCACCTGCCGCTGAATACCAATGTTATTCATAAAACAACATCTATCCTGTACGAGTGAGATAGAACGAACTGATCTAGAATTCAGTTAGGTCCAGATGCACCAAATAATAGCTAACATCGCACATCTCCAAAAAATAAGTTTACTTTCCATCATCCTCCTAAACCATAAAAATCTATAGAAACTAATGAGGCAGCGATTTCAACCTTACCAGAAATCCCAAATACTTTATTTCAACCACGGTGTAGAGCAAAGAAGTAAATATAAAGATGGGAATGTGTCTAATTACCACCTCTAAGGGATTGTGCTTGGAGGTCTTGACAAAAATAAGACTGGTGTTAGTTCAAATACTCCCACGGGCCACTGAGCCCACCTTATCCCATATTTGTTTGTAGAGTTACAATACAGCATATCATACGAGGAACATCTGGACCCCACCCTTGTGTCCCCTAATAAGACTCACTTGGAGGACTTAATTACTGGGCCGGGGGGGGGGGGGGAGGGGAGGTGCTCCAGTATTCAAGATAGGTTTTAGTCCTCCCATTGAATTATTTAGTTCCCACATACCATCATTTCTGATCGTATCTAACCTTGTACAGTCCGGAAACAGTTCAAATTAGAAGTGTCATGTTAACATCTAAAAGGATCACTCTCTGTAAACCACCTGCCGCTGAATACCAATGCTATACATAAAACAACATCTATCCTGTACGAAGTGAGATAGAACGAACTGATCTAGAATTCTGTTAGGTCCAGATGCACCAAATAATAGCTAACATCGCACATCTCCAAAAAATAAGTCTACTTTCCGTCATCCTCCTAAACCATAAAAATCTATAGAAACTAACGAGGCAGCGATTTCAGCCTTACCAGAAATCCCAAATACTTTATTTCAACCACGGTGTAGAGTAAAGCAGTAAATATAAAGATGGGAATGGGTCTAATTACCACCTCTAAGGGATTGTACTTGGAGGTCTTAGTTCAAATACTCCCACGGGCCACTGAGCCCACCTTATCCCATATTTGTTTGTAGAGTTACAATACAGCATATCCTACGAGGAACATCTGAACCCCACCCTTGTGTCCCCTAATAAGACTCACTTGGAGGACTTAATTACTGGGAGGGGGGTGCCCAAGTATTCAAGATAGGTTTTATTCCTCCCATTGAATTATTTAGTTCCTACATACCATCATTTCGGATCGTATCTAACCTTGTATAGCCACCCATTCATCTTAAATTCTCACGGCAGTTGTTAAAATGAGAATGTTGGATTTGGGGCCATACAAACTTGGATAGAATAAGAAACAATGATATTGGAAAGAAGGTTGGGGAGCAATGACTAAAGAGAAGATGAGGGAACGTCAGTTGAGATGGTTCGGTCACATATAATGTCAACCTAGTAATGCACTGGTGAGAAGAAGAGTAGTATTAGGATTAGGATATAACAAGAGGGGACGAGTAGGCTTACTTACAGAAAACAGAGACTAGAAGGAGCAGAATATAACCAAGTACATGGCCTGTGATATTGACCAAGTAGGGTGTTTTATCTTTTGTTTTGTTTTTTTGTTTCTATCATCCCCCCCTTCTCCCCTTTGTTTTCGTTTAGCTTTTTTATATATGCCTTCCTCAACTAAAATATGCCTTGCAAGGAGGTCTTATTAGGGGACAAGGGTTGGGAACACATGTTCCCTTGATGAGCAACTCTTTGAAAAAACACACAATAACGTGGGTTGATGGGAGTATTTGAAATAGAACAACTCTTATTCTTGACAAAGACCGCAAGCAAACAAACTCTAAAAATCGTACAAAATAAGGATCCATTGGGCCCGCACATCACAAAAAAACCACTAATATTGAGTCTCAGAACCATTAACCAAGTAGCTGCCTTAAGCTTATACGGTACCAAGCTTTACAAAATTAAAGTTTATTAGAGAAAAAGAAAAAGGATGGTGAATCCAGGCTCCAAGAAGTGAGTGATAAAGACTAACAAGAGGAGAAACCAAAAATTTTCTTTAGTCCAACTCTCATGAAAATTATGAAACTACAAGATCAGATTGTCCACCTTCATATATAAAGGAAATGAATATTAACCCCCAAGTGTGCCCATGAAACTAATCATCTTTCTTCGTTACACAAGAAACAATTTTTTTTTTGATAAAAAAAAGAAATTTTATTAATAGAAAAGAAAGGATACAATAAATGTGAGACAAGAAGTCCACCCTCGGCAGACAAAAAAATTAAAAACAAAAAAGCACTTAAAAAAAGTGTAGCGCTCCAATTTCTACATAAATCACTAACAGGAATACCTCTAAAAGCCCCCATAGCAGAAGCCCAAACAGACGCAAGAAAAATAACTCTATCATTCAATAGCTTTAAGGATAAGTAACTCTCTTTAAATAACCTAGCATTACGCTCATTCCAAATTCTCCACAAGATAGAAAAGAAGGCACACTTCCATAAAATGAAGGCATCCTTTTTACTTCCAAATCCTCGAAAACAAATTAGGTATCTTCCACAATAGCAAGACACACTCACTCTTCTCCTAGCACTTTAAAGAGAGCTCCATAATCCCCAAGCAACAGGACGATGAAAGAATAAATGAGCATGATGATGGTTAATTAACGTCCATTGATTTAGACTCTCATTACTCTGTCTGTCTACCTGCACATAAAATAAATATCTGGAGATAGAACTTTGTAAGGCTTGCAACCTTGATAAAGATCATTAGTATTTAATATTTGTAAAACCAGAGACCACACAAAAGCCTTGATTTTGAAAAGAACCTTGGCTTTCTAAATGTACGAAGCTAATGGCAATGGATTAGGAATAACAGACTGAGTCAAAAAAGAGGAGTAACTCATATAAGAAAGGAACCTGTTGGAGCTAAAGTTCAGATACTCTTATTAGTAGATGAACTGAATCAAGCAAGGTTAACAAAGATTCCATCTCATTAGACTCCAAATCCATGAGATTGCTAAAGAAATGAAAATCGAAGGGAAATGAGTTCTCATCACGCTTTATGAAGTTAAAAATGGGAGCATCATGAAATGAAGAAATACGATACACAGGATTAAAAACAAAAGAAAAGTGGTTATCTGCCAACCAATAATCCTCCCAGAATTGAATTCGATGACCATCCCCAACTCCATATCTCAAATGTCAAATAAAGAAAGTATAACCTTAGGTAATGAATTTTCAAAAACTTGCATGTGTAACATAAATCTCGGGCCTAGCATCTCACCCATTCAAATGCATACCGAACTTGCTCCTAATAACCTTATGCCAAAGGGAATAAAGTTCCAAAGAAAATCTCCAAAGTCATTTACTAACCAGATTAACATTCTTGAGGACCAAATTATCCAGCCCCAAACCCCCCTCCTGCTTAGAAAGGTATTGTTTTCCACCCAACCAAAACCAAATGATCCTTCCTCTCATCACCAGCTCCCGACCAAAGAAAATCTCTCATTAACTTTTCTAGGGTGTTAGCTACACTAATTGGGATCCTACATAGAGAAAAATAATATATTGGTAAATTAGACAAGCAAACCTAAATCAAAGTAATCCTGCCCCCAAAGAAAAATACACACCTTTCCACCTATCTAAACGTTGACCCACTCTCTCAACTACCAGATCTCAAAACAAGACTGACTTATTCCCACCAAACAGGACCCCAAGGTAAGTAAGTGGAAATTCCTCAATTATACAACCAGCCAAAGACGAATAGACTAAAAGCCCCCCCCCCCACCCCACCCCACCCCACCCCACCCCACCCCACCCCACATATCCACGTTGATCCCCGCTACACTACATTTAGACAAATTAACCCCCATACCAGAAATAACTAACCTCAACAACCAAAAAGATGTGTCATTACTTCAATGAGCAGCACAAATGATAATGTTTAAATGTTAAGCGAGGAAGATTCCGAATTTCTATTGAAGCATATTGAGACTGCCTTTGCCATGCCTTGTTATAGCTTCAACCTAAATGTATGACTCCCTCTCCCATTGTAGTCATCAGTTTCTTGAAAAATGTGAATTGCATCAAGACCATAGGTAGAGAATCAACAAATTAGTGAACTACATGTCCGCTCCCACAAAATCTAAAATCCATCATTCATAAAAGTAAAAGTTTGTCAATTCTAATAACTAATGAATAGTTAACTCTTAAACCAATAATTCCATATTTCTTGAAAAAATACTGCTCAATAAATTAGTGGATCGCCAAATAATGTGTTTAATGAATAATGATGATAGGTATACATTTTATCAGAATTATAGGAATGCATATTTATATATAATTCCGCCATCCCTCATTCAAAGTAAACCATGTTACAAAGAGCTAGAAACAAATATTGAAAAATCGAAATTAAATAAGTAATATAGAAGGAAAAAAATATAAGTTCTCGTATACCGAAATAATATTAATAGAAATAACTTGCTTCCCTAATATATCATAATCACAATCAAGTTAAGAGAATTAAGATTTTCAAAAATGATCTTGCAAGAAATAACTGGAAGAACAGAGTGAATTATATCAGCAAAACAATAAAAACGCTCCAACCGCCAACTCACTTTTCTCTCTGTTGTTGAGTGTTAGAAGATGGTTCAGCGAGTAGCATCGGATGCTCTTTAGGATCAACCAGTAGGCATTCCCTGAAAGTTAAAAACAAACAAAACAGGAGGCATGGAATTAACAAGAACCCTAAAAATGACAAAAACAGTACAAAATGAAAAGAAAGAAAGGTTTAGCCTTCTATCTAAAAAATCACACAAAAAAATATTTTACAACTGCCTATTAGGGTTCAAGCCTAATTTGTTAAAGACAGCCTTCTACTTAATATGTTGTTGGACAGGGGATTTTGACTTTACTAATACTCACAAATTTAGTACCCTAATAATAAAAGCCAAAGTTTGTACAGACAGAAATGGGCATGTTGAAGATGACAAGAAAATGTGTTGCAATGGGAGAGAGATATAACTTCAACCAATCATAATTTGAGAGGTCTCACTATTGGCAAACAGCAACAAGAAGTTTTCTAATGCGTCAATCTGTACCTTGATCATTGCCAGATGACGTCAAGCTCTGGCAGTCCAATTTTTCAAACATACTCAATGTAGTGAAAAAATAAAACTAGGAATTTTCCCACTTTGAAGCAACCAATAATCCAATACTAGACAAAGTGAATAAGGCAGGACCAGGGGTCCAAATACTACGATATATACTAAAGGGTAATGTTAGGGGTCTCAAATGTTTGGTCTTAAAAAGAAGTCTCAAATGATGTGTCATTATTATATAGGTTAGTACATGTGATTGATTATGCCATGAAGTATTATTAAAATATTCAATACCACATCATTTGATACCCATTGAACATTTGAGAAGAAAATGTGTGTGCGTCTGTATTCATTATAATGAATTTGTGGCCATTGATAAGTACCTAAAGGCATGGTCCCATATGCTTTCAACCATATCCCAGTCAACAACAACTCCATCCTTTATAGTTGGCAACACCTGATGAATTAGACGCCATTTTATGATCGAAAACAAGAGAACATAAATAAGGATACATCTCCCTTACTTCATCAATATTAAATCTTAACAAGCTGACCTCCATATGATCTCGGCGGTATCCCAAGGCTTGAGATCCTACGTATAATTTGCGTTTTCCCTTAGATTTAGAATCTTGAACAGATCCAGAGTTTTTCTCAGGAGTACCAGGGACATCAACTTCCATTTGATCAATTGATCCAACAACCTGTATTCGAGCATATATCAATATCAACAGAGGATAAAAATGACAGTTTTACAAAATGTTCATATATCAAAAAAATAAAAAATAGAAGGTAACATAAATAGTTGTTAAAAAATAAAAGAGACTGCATTTCTATATGTTAGTGTTCCTGAAGAAATAACTATACCAATAGGTCAAGCATTAAATAAATTTCTAAACAATCAATAGTATTCTAAAATATTAAAATATAAGATCATTATTGACTTTTTGAAGACTTAAAACATATTCAAACTCAAAAAAAATTGACATGGATTTCTTTAATTTTATTTAATACAATGATGAATATTGTAAACTAGTTAAAAAATATTAATCATTGCAAGATTTATTGTTTCATAATTTTAATGAATCATCTCAAAATTTTGAGTTTGAAAACATCTCAACGACTTTCAAAAGTATCTTATAATTTGGAACAGAGGTAGTATATTATTACATTCGACAAGATCAATTACAAGACTCCACATGAGATTTAGATAAAGACATCTTCAGGGAATAGTTTATTATTAGCTATTAGTTTAAGAGATGTCTCCTCCAACCTCAAACAAAATTTAAGCCTTCTACAAACTACTACCGCAAAACAAAACATTCAATTCACCAACAATAAATAAATAAATAATTGAAAAAAAAAATATGGTACTTGAGTTACCAGCTCAAATATTAAATTTCAAAACTTTCACTCAAATTTCAAGTGAGAGAGCCCAGGTTGTGAACACCCACTAGTGTAAAAGTGTACGTGTTCCAATTTTGTGTAGTAGTATATACATACATTTAATTTTAAGGTAAAATTCAAACAAATAGTATAAAAAAAATTTAAATACAGTTACAACTTTGCTATAACCCACATTGTGAAAAATACAATTAATCAAGGAGAAATACAAATTAATAAGAAAGAAGAAGAAAAAAAAGTGAGAGAACTTACAGATGGGAAGACAGCTTTAGGAGCATCTTCACCAGCGTAACCAGCTTTACACGTGTGAGAACCCAAATCTATCACTATAGCTGATACTTCATCTATGTAAAACAAACACAGAATTACATTTGCACAAATTAATACCCTCAATGAATATATATATAGAGGTATATTGTGATACTTACCGCCTCCATACATATTTGCAGGGCTTTTTCGATTGTTGAGATTTAGAGGTTTCTTCTTCTTCTTCTTCTTTCTGTATTTCGTCGCGTTGGGGCTTTAGTTGGGGTTTTTGATAGGAAGAAGATCCGACTCCGTCGGGTCGATCATTAAGAGATTACTCGGGTAACCCGGGAATACCAGTGTTTCGCGAAGGTTGCGATTTGGGATGGCAATCGGTGCGGGTTTCGCACTATTTCTATTAACACTAACACATTGATAATTTAAATAACATTTAACTAATTACACAATATGTTAGTATTAGATAATCTTATTAACCTAAAATAAATTATTGAATAACTTAATTAACATTAAATACAATTACTATTTCAAATGTCAAATACCAACTAAATATTATTTCATGTGTTAATAATAATAATAATAATATAATTTGTTGTATAATAAAAAAAAACTCTTCCTAATTACACTTTTTAACATAATTCTTTATTACACATAGATGACTGATTATAAATTTGCAATACAAGAATAATTTTACACTAGATTATGGTGCAAATTATTTTGAATAATTTATTATTCCATCTTGAACTTTAAATAGCAACACCAGAATAATATGTATCATTGAAGTATATATAATATTTTATTTTTTTATTTAGTTAAGAAAGAGATAGAGATGAATATCTTATTTGGAAAAGATGAAGATGATGCCTTAGAAATACCACCAATTTATTAAATATTTTTAAGTAATGAAATGGGTAATTTAGAAAAAATCTCGGAAAGATAATTATGAAATATTAAAAATTAATAGGGACAATTTGGTCTACGAAAACTTAGTCCCAAACTTTAGACTATGAAGGGTATCCCCATCCCTCCCCCTAATTAGACGATAATCTTGCTTATCGAATTATTTGTATTCTTAAATTTAGATCATATTAGAGTTGAATCCAAACCGTTTGGTTCGATTAACATCTTTATCGACAAATTTATGATGAACTTATATTGCAACTTATGTGTAACTCTAAGTTTTTATGGTTCGGTACTACCGAATCGTACCAGTGTATACTAGTTTTTCAATTTTTTATTGTTTTTATTAATAAATAATTAATAATAATAATAATAATTAAAGTAATAATAATAATAATAATGATAATAATAATAATAATAAAATAATAATTATATTAATTTTCGGTATTTATTCGGTAAAAATCGGTACCAAACCAGTATCGAAACCGGTTTACCGATTCGGTATACTGGTCCAACCGGTATCAGTACTGAAATTTAGCTAATTTTGATACCGATTCAGTTCGGTACCGATTCAGTTTGATACCGATCCGATTTGGACCGGTATTTACCGGTTGCACACCCCTAATATTCATCATATTACTACCAACGATTGATTTTGTGTTCACTCTAACTCCCCTTATATGTATATTTATAAGTTAGAGTTCACAAGACAGTTGACGCCAGGGGCGGATCCACAGTGAGGGACTGAATTTTGAGGGGGGCATATTAAAAAACAAATTAGGAGGATGTTAAAATGAAATTTCACACTTAAAAAACTATTATAATTCCTAAATGACCAATCCCACATTCCCTCACGGACCTCACCCACATCTTCATCTCTGTAATTTCCTCAAAGGCTGTTCTCCAAACACACTGTTCCTCTCACATCCAGGTGCTTACTTTCTCTCTCTTGATTTTTTGGTATGAAATCCGGAATAAGTTATGCTTAACTGCCTCAATGTTAGAACTTTACTTCATATGATTCAATGAATCAGCTTCAGCAACACAGAGCAACAAGCCAACAACGGGAGCACCTCGCCAACTTCAAGTCTCCAGACTCCAAGTCTCCAAATTCGCAAATCGCAATAGAGCAACTAGGCGATCACGATCTGTAAAGTCCAAGTGGACCAAGTCTCCAAATTCCAATTAGATAAATTAAAATAGGCGTTCACGATTTGCAATTGAAGCAATTTTAAAAATTATATTTTAATTTCACAAATTTAACAATTGTTTTAGGAATTGTTGTAATTGTTTATGGATTCTTTTTTTTTTTTTTGTACTTTTATAAAATTAGGGTTTTTTAACTTCTTAAAGCAACACTGCAACTATAAGACCCCGAATTTTATAAAATAAAAATATTCAATTTTTTTTATAATTACGATTCAGTAAATGGTTAAATTAATTTCAATATCATTATATCGGAATATTGGTAAGATTTTTCTTGTGAAATTCTTATTTTTTATGTCGGGGTTACTATTCACGAGTTACTATTCACGAAGCATGATAAAAAAATTACGTAAAAAGGTACTACTCAATAATTGTTACAGTAATTACTGTTCAATATTTTATTTTATTGGTTCAATAATTGTTGCGTTGATATTTTATATTATTGTTGTTTCAATAATTGTCACGGCACTGTATTTCCCATTATCAGATTAATAATTCATATTATTTGAATAATATTATTAGATAGCATTATTGGCAATGTCTAAAAAATTCTGTCAAAGAGAGGTTTGGTCACCTAATTGCGTGCCAGTAAAGAGAAATCCTTATTGAAAAGTCCCCTCTTTCCTGGGAACTGTCTGGTTGTCATTATTATGATTTTGTAATATTATTTATGAATAATTAATTATTAATTTATATGATAAGAAAAATATTCATTTTATGTGGATATAGATGGAGAAAAATTTTAATGTGACAATTGTTGAAAATTGATATTTTATCTTTTCTGATAAAATAATTATTTTAAATATATTATTATATTTTAATAATATAATAATGGTGATATTTTTATAATAAATGTGTGATATATGAATAAATGAGTAGAAAGAGTATTTTTGTTGAAAAAAATGTTTAACACATATTTTGTGTGTTGGTGGACCCCAATTCTTAAATGAAATTTGATTATAGCCTGTAAAATCGTCCGTATGTGAATTTCGGTTAATTTTTGTTTGAAATTTGGAAAAACTTTCTTCTGCAAAGTTGTAGAGAATTAAATTTCTTATGAAACGGACATAAGATTTGAATTTTTCTGATAAAGAGACTATTTATTATGAATTATTGAAGTTCTGGAATATTGGGTCTGAATTGATTTTGTTTAAAACATATTTTTTTAGAAGGTGGGTCCCACAATTGTACTTTTACATGTGGAAAATACTGGAATCTGAATTCAAAAGAGGTGTATAAAATTTGGTATATAAATATATTATTTTATTAAATTTTCTACTTTGATATTCTAAGCAATTTCTTATAAATAGGGTGTTTAGGTTAGAATTAAAAATCACACCAGAAACTGAAGTTTTCTCTCTCTATATTATCGAACGTATTTTTGTGAGTATTTAAATATATTGAGTGTTACTATACGGTGCAAGTTCGTTCAGCGTTATATCCGATATTTAAGTCAGAAGTACTGCTCTTTTGAGTTAAGAGATATTGTCATTATATTTGTAAGGGATTGTAAGGGTTATTATGTTTTTCAGTTTTGTAATTTTTCTGACCTTCAAAAATTCTGGAAAAATTTAAAATGATAATTTGATGAGTTTTATAGATTGTGTCCAAAAATGGCAATTTTTGGATGTATAGATTAGGAGTTATGAATTTTATGAGAAAATACTATTTTAAAAGTAAACCCTTATAACTCCTTGTGGTTAACTCCAAAATTGATAAAAATTTTATTGGGAGTACATCTATATATTATCAGTATACCCTGTAAATTTTGGAATTTTTGGACAAAAGTATAATTTATGATAAATATTTAAATATTCGGCAGTTTTGGCCATATAAAAAATAGTAAATAAATTTTAAAAATTCTGAGAAAAATATATATTCAATATGGGACTATGTTCTGCTAAATCTCAGGAAAAAAAAATTTGTTTATACTAATTTGGTATTTTTCATGAAAATGAACTAGTTATGAGTAAATAAATTAAATATGTTATGTGAAGTAAGAAAAGTGGAAAATAGGATTTTATGGCTTGAGAATCCTATATAAGGTATATGCAGATTTTTAATGAGGGTTTTGGTTATTGGTGATGAAATTTTATGAGTTTGGCATTTTAGGATGATTAAATACATTAATTAGTAAAGTGTAAACAATTAAAATAAATTATTTATAAGTTTAAGAAATGATTAAAATGTTGTAGTAATATTAATAATATTAGATTATGTGATTATTAAGTGATTTATAACATTTGGATTAAGGTGTTATGAAATCATTGATTTATGAATCTTACTTTTGAAATTAAATGCGGTTGTTGATCATATTATTTTTATTATCATATAAAACATTTTTATAATTCCGGTGATGAAATTTCTCTTTGACTTAAGTGTAAAGATGGGTAGATTATTGGTATGATTGTGACTATGGATTCTCTTTGGCCAGTAGTGCAAAGTTGAATTGTTGACTAGTATGATCATGACCATTGAATTTGCAATTGAATATTTTTAGCTTAAGTGCAAAGGTAAATTGATCAACATGATTATAATTATGGTTTATATAAATTCTGAAATAATTGTATATTTCTTTGAGATATTAATATCTTTGGCCCGTGGTGCAAAGATGATCTGTTGTAGAATATCTTTGGCCCGTAGTGCAAAGATAACATGTTGTTGAATATCTTTGGCATGTAGTACGACGATGAACTATTGATGAATATCTTTGGCCCGTAGTGCAAAGATGAATTTATTAGTATGATTATGAACATGAACTGTGATTTGGTATAACCATGATCTTTGATGTTTCAGGTAAAGACATGTGATAAAAATTATCTTCGTCCTAGATGAGAACAGGAATTTAGAACCACAAATATGATTATGAGTTATTCATATGATTGTGGACAGAAACTGTTGATTGATGTTACAGGGATAAAACATTATTGGTGAACTTTTAACATAGAGAAGATAATAGACATTATGGTCTATTTGACTCTTCTAATGGATTGCTCGTTCCACTGCAACTATGGTTGAAAAGTTTTATCATCTACCATATGTTCTAAATCTCTGATTTATTACTGACGAAGGCTATTGATAATTTAATTATCTTTAGTCATAATATTCTTTACTGGGCTAGTTGTGCTCACCCTTTTGCTTCACAATTCCTTTTAGGTAATAAGAGTGTTGCCGGATCGAGCAGGGATAACAGGGGAATAGAACGGTGGTCTATAGCTGTTGAGGTTCTCCCTAAATAGTATAGAATTAATTTTATTGAGAACTTTAGATAAGTGTGTCGTATTGTATACGTCATTTGATATTTAATTTTGGTGAACCAAATAGGGTGAAGTGAACCCAACTCTGGAAGGGTGTTTTGCCACTATCATACAAGATGTCTAATGACATACAACCTCGTGTTAACATAAGACAGGATTATGCACATCTACTTGCTGATTATATCTACGAGCACTACCTATATGATCTTGGAGTTTAGTTGAAACATAATGTTCAATCGTAGACAGTGGAGATAGTTATATGTCAAGAGAAGACTAGTCATTGAAAGTAACATGATAGTAATCTTATCGTTTTTCTTTGGGGTCTATTGGATCAACCAAGGATAATTCTCTAGACATAT
This sequence comes from Panax japonicus, assembly GCA_020205505.1. NCBI lineage: Eukaryota > Viridiplantae > Streptophyta > Magnoliopsida > Apiales > Araliaceae > Panax > Panax japonicus. The sequence continues at coordinate 79,561,679 of CM035095.1, read as the reverse complement.
GATATCTATCATAACTTAGATTCATGGTCTCCTATGTACGAAGGTTTCCTTGAGCATTTTCCAAAGATTTTAATTTCTAAAACAGTTATTGACTGTACCTTTATGTAATATATCAATGTAAGGTGTTGTCCATAGTTGGGACATGAGTCACAATTGGTATTAAAACTCATAGTATATGTGTTGTTGTATTTTGAATGACAATTGTAATAATAAAGTTGTAGTTGCTTTCTGTACCATATATTTGGCGACTCAGAATAGGTTGGATGGATTGGACCTATTTTGGGGGCGTCACAGCAACAATAAAGAACTTCATCAAATAAAAGTTTTTCAAGTATGTGTTCTATTCTATTTTTACTTTCTTTAAATTTTGCAATTTATTTGTAATGTTACTTGTTAGTGGTTTAATTGAGATTATTTATTGTTGGTGCTAATTACACTTGATTATTCATATTGTATATTGATCTTGTTTCGATGTTGAATTAATTTTTAAATGTTTATTGATTGTCAGGCATGGACATACGTAATTGAGTTGCAACAACTAAACGTACAAAATTTGAATCTATACATTGAGCGTGATATTTTTGTAACTATTAAAAACGAGGTTATTCTGCAACAATTTCAAGTAATGAAATCTCGAAAAATTTTATTGTAAACAATATTTGAGGATTATTTAGTTTTGTGATTCATTTTATTAATTTTTTATTCTTAAGGGATTTTTTTTTCAATTTGTCCCCACTGAACTTTCAGGCTGGATCTGCCCCTGGTTGACGCTCTCTTAAGTTGTCTATTTCCCTTGGATACCATTCAATTCAATTCGAACATTCTACTTCGTGTCTCTAGTCTCGCCGCATACAAGAGTCGCCTAGTTAACATAGTCGAATAAGAATCATTATAGAGAAAGAAGACTTTTCGAAAGATTGTCAAATTACATAAAAGAAAAAAAGAAAACAGAAGGTTGAGAAATAGTATGATTGATTCACTAGGTTCTACCATTATACGGCCAAATCATAGTTAAAAGAAGAGTTTGTTGGGCGATTCAGCTTGCCAAATTGCACTAATGTGATTCATTCTTCCTACTATCCTACTGAGCAATTAAAACTCTTAGTAAGACTAGGGCTAGGGCAACTCATTATATCTAACATTCTGTTTTTGAGTTTTAAAATGGATAGAAAAAAAAAAGAAATGGACGAAAAATTTAAGTTTTCTTTCCAATTCTTATGTTTGTGAGTTTTTTAATAAAGGGAAAAGAAAAGAAATGGATAGAAAACTTGACCACTTTTTCTGCCAAAGTTTTTTGTCCAAAATTGGCCTGCAGATTTAGACGTAAAAGAAATTTGAATAAGTAATATTTTTATAATTCTCATATTATCCTCAACTTTTAATATAATAAATTTTAATTTACAACTCATGTCCTCAATTTTAAATTTTCTATTATTTTCTATTAAAAGCTCAGAAACAACACAAAGGAAAACTTCAAATTTTATATTCTTTTCTTTTCTGTTCAAAACTCAGAAACAGAGTGTAAGGTCAAGTAGGTGAAGCGTCTATAGCTTAGGGGGGTGCAATGTAATCACCCAAACTTTTTAAAATAATTAAAAATTAATTTAATTTTCTAAAAAGCATAATTCAATTAAAAAGGTGAGTTACTAATTTATTTCTTCCTTATTTCTTTTGGAAATTTATTTTTTTAGTAGATAATTAATTAATTAAAATTAAAGAGTTCATTAGGGTTTTGGTAACTTTTATTTTTTTTGCTTGTTATATTTAAAGAGTGTTAAATGTAAACCATAATCCTAATATAACTTGATTAATTGAATTCGCGAGTAAAATATCTATATGCACTGCAACTCATCTGATATTGGAATTGAGTGAATTCAAAGTCTATTCTTCAAATTTTCGTTCTCTTTAATTTTAAATGGGGAGAAAAGTTAGTTGACATTGTTTTCATACCTTAAATTGATGAAAATCTCAACATGTCCTAATTTTTCGTTACTATTTTAACCCTAATTTTGAAAATTCGTAACTTCATATTAACTCCAAATTGAGTCATTTTGAGCCTATTTCATGCAACTTTTTAAGAGATAGAATTTTGTGATGATGTGAAGAGATTTTGAAGACTCTATAAGACTTGCAAGTCAAATTATTTGCTGCTGCAATTTCACGAGTTGTAGAAAGACGAAGAAGGAAGATATACATTATTTTTTATTATGATTTTAAGTTTTGATGCGGAAATTAATTTTAAAATAGAGATTATTTTAATCAAAATATAAACGTGAAATTAAAAATTCTGATAATTGGAAAAGTGGTGATGAATTTCATATAAAGGAAAAGGGTCAATTTCACTTCAGCACCTGAGGTTTAACCATTTTCTGACATGACTACCTATCGTTTAAAAAGTTATACCTAAACACATGAGATTTTGAGGTGAAGTGAAAAAAATTACATTTTCCATCCAATTTAACAGTTTTAGTGCGCCACTTGCTACAAGCGCATGAAGAAACCAAAAAATTGTCAAACACTAAAAAAATATCTCCAAACTACCCTTTTTGGACTTTATATTTTCCAAACTCTAACCCTTACTCTACGGCAAAAAACACTTTTTCACCACTGTGATTATAGTGTTTTAACTAATTAGCCACTATACTTTTAATTTATTCAATTAGCCCACTATACTATTTAAAAATGTTCAATTAACCCATTCTGTCCAATTTTACAGAAATACATTAAAAAATATCCTACGTGGCACTTCAAAAGTAAAATAAAAATAAAAGAAATGACATGTAAATGCTGATGTGGCTCATCTTCTTCCTCAGTCGGGTAAACCCGACCCGTACACATTCTAAAAGGGTCAAATGTTGGTGTTCCCTCACAGATCTCAATTGCATCCCCAATTTCTATCTCTGGTTTCTCTCTCTAAAAAAATTGAGCTCAAATGGCTTCACCAACCCCTGACATAGTACCGACACTAGCTGGTTCCACCGATCTCAGGCCCAACCATGGTTTCTTCATTTCTATCTCTGATTCCCTTAATTCCACCCATGTCTCTCTCTCCGACCGGGACACTGATCTCTGTATTTTGTTTTGATTGGATTCCTGGGTTTTTACTTGGGAGTTCTGCTGTGTTAAGTCTAAATTAGTTCGAATTGGGGTTGAGGATAGATATTCTTTTCTTGAATACACGGTTCATCATATCCATGAAAGTAGCAGGAGCATTAGTTAATCCAAAGGACATAACTAAGAATTCATAATGCACGTACTGAGTTCTGAATGCAGTCTTCGGAATATCCTTAGTTTCAATCTTCAGCTGATGATATCCAAAACGAAGATCGATCTTTGAAAAGAATTGTGTTCCTTGCAACTGGTCGAACAGATCATCAATACGAGGTAGGGGATACCTATTCCTGATGGTGACATGGTTTAATTCCCAGTAGTAAATACAAAGTCTCATACTCTCGTCTTTCTTCTTTACAAATAAAATAGGAGCACCCCAAGGAGATGTACTAGGACGAATGAAACTGATGTCTAACAATTCCTGTAGTTGGACTTTTAACTCCTGAAGTTCAATAGGAGTCATTCGATATGGGGTTTTAGAAATGGGCTTTGTACTCGGTTCAAGATCAATAAAGAATTCAACTTCACGTTCTGGGGGTAGACCAGGAAGTTCTTCAGGAAATACGTCAGGAAATTCACTAACAACAAAAATATTATTCAAATATGACGTGTTTTTGTTCAAGTCCATAATATGGGCTAAGAATGCTTGACATCCATTTTTCAATAAATGAATAGCTTTATGGCTTGATATGACAGTGATTGATTTTAGTGGTTTAGTTGCTTGAATTCGTATAACAGGTTGGTTAGGAATATAAAAACTAACAACCTTACGAAAACAATCAATTTTGGGATGATGGGTAGTTAACCAATCAATCCCTAAAATCACATCAAATGAAAGTATCTTTAAAGAGATAAGATCAACAGGTAATGTGATTGTGCCCACCTGGATCAAGCAAGATTTATAAACAGTGGATGTGATAAAGGTTTCTCCTAACGAAGTCTCCACAGATAAGTCAAAGTCTAATTTCTCCGGAGTCAAGTTTAAACGTTGAGCACAAGCAGGAGAGATAAAGGAATGGGTAGAACCGGTATCTAGTAAGGTATAAACTTCGCAAGAGTTCAAGATTAGCTTATCCGTGATCACCTCGTTTGGGTTTCTCGCGTTTTGGCCAGTCACGACAAACGCCCTCCCTTGAACCACCTACTTTGTTTTGTCCGTAGTCGCCTTTGGTTAGGCCGTCCCAGTTGAACTTGACTTCGCTACCGGACAAAATCGGGCTATATAACCATCTTTTCCACAATTGAAACACACCTTGGAAGGCTGTGAACAGTTTGGACTTATGTGTCCCTCCTCTCCGCATTTGTAGTATCTAACTGTCGGTCGTTCTCCTCCCCTAGAATTTGTTGTTGGTGCAGGTGTTGCTGCTAATGTCTTCCCGTCATTGTTGAATCTCCTCTTTTTGAAATTTATACTTGACTCACCTCTCCTATTATCATGGCCACGTTGACCACTAGAGTGGTTACCGCTTTTGTCTGTATTTTTCCCTCCTCGCTGGTTATCATCGCTCCGATGACTACCGTCACCGGTATGACCCTGGTTGTGGTCCCTCGGTTGAACATACTCACCATCTCGCTCTAATAATTGTGCTCTATTAACAACATCTGAATACAGAGAAAATTTATGAGAGATAAGGTATTGCCGAATCTTGGATTTAGACCTCTCAAAAACATCTGCGTCATACATTCCTCATTCTCTACCAAATGAGGTGCAAACCTGGATAAGTCCGCGAACTTTGCCTCGTATTAGGACACCGTCATGTTGTTCTGTTTCAATCTAATAAACTCTACCTCCTTCATATGACGAATACTTTCAGGAAAATACTTGTCATTGAACAGTTTCTGAAATATTTCCCAAGACATGTTGAGTGCGGTTGGCTGGGTACGCTTGAAAAATTCCCACCAATAATCTGCCTCACCACGGAACATAAAGGTGGCAAATAGAACCTTCTGTTTCTCCGTGCATCCTAAGACATCGAATATCTTAATAATTGGCATTACCCACATTTCTGCCTTAATTGGATCCGGCTTTCCCTAGAAGTCTGGTGGTCCCAACTTCTTGAACTGCTAGGCTGTGACAAATCGCGCGTTACTATCATTTTCACCCGTATTTTGTACACGAGTCTCCCTCGTCTTATTTTGCATGAACTGCAAAAAGCTTCTAAATATTCCATCATTCATCGTTTGCTCCATAATGTTGTTTACAGGAAGAATATTGCCTTCCGGTTGCACGTTCTCTTGGTTGGTGATTGATGGTTGTTCCACGGTCTCATACACTCCATTGTTAACGTTCTCAGCTGCCATTCTTAAAAACTGCCATAAAACAAGGTTAATTAAACAAATTAACAGGTCACATAATATCCCTATATTATGATCGATCAACAAATAAGCTTAGGTAGGACACACTAGCGAAGGATTTACTCGTCTCTCCCCTCCTAGTTCTATTCCCCAATCTCTGCCAGAGACCATATCCCTAAGCTCTGATACCAACTGTGACGCCCCCAAAATAAGTATACATCACTCATTTTGAGTTGCCAAATACATGGTAAAAAAATAACTACAACATCATTAATACAATTGTCATGCAAAATACTACAACACAAATACTGTGAGTTTAAATACAAGGGTTAAGTTCAGATGACCAGCTGGGGTTTGGACGGTTTTCCACTTAACCGTCTGTAGTCAGTAAAGCTACATTTAAACTCCCGACCTTTTGAGGTAAAGTAAAAACATCACTTTTTTCATCCAACTTAACCGTGCGTGTATGTCAAACGCTAAAAGCGCGTGAAAAGAGACTGTAATGGTCAAAAAAAAGCTGGTAAATGTCTGAAATACCCTCTTCTTGATTACAGGTGGTTTCTTTCAATCATGTCAATCAATTAATGAATATCTACAAATCCGGCTTGCTTCCAAGTTGAAAGTATTCAACACAACATCATGGTCAAATAAAAAACATATTATTAAGATTTCTAACAAATCAAAAAATATTTCAACGCAATACTAGTACAGGTGGAGAGGTACTCCTGCAGATCCCTTCTTCACTTGTCCAAATTAAGTTAAAGGCGGCTCATTTACATCGAATTTACTGTGTTAGCGTTTACATTTACATTTTACATCAAATTTACATCGAATATACTAGTTTGATGATATTCATGAATATGTTTGCTGATATTAGCACTACAGTAAAAGGCCAATAATGAAATTCACCCTCTGTCAAAAGATTTACTCAAACTTGACATTTATATCTTCAATTTTCACTTGGGTGGCTACAAATGATAATATCATAATCAAATATAGTAGAGAATCCAAAAAGCCTTCTACGCCAAACTAAAGTGCGACGACTTCAGAAGGGAGTTCTTCATACCAACACTCAACTTAGTCAAAGAGACCGAAGCCCATATCCTACAACAAAATTTAACACAAAAAGTCAGATTGAAGAATGAAGCCCGTTTGTTCTCCACCCAGTGGAGAAAATTGCCCAAAATGTTTGTACCTAAAATTGGTTCATGGACAAGAAAGTTTTTTTTATCACTTGCTTCCCTTGTATGTACTATCATTTATGTGTATGCAAACTACTCTAAATATCTGCTTAACAACTACAATTTTAAGATTTGGGGCATAATTTTGAGTACTCTTATTTTAACAAATAAAGTTTCTCGCTAATGTATGTACTGCAGTGTCAGTTGTGTGTATGCACACTATACTGACTATCAGTATAACTTAAGGTTTTAAGCTTTGGTGCATAATTTTGAGTATTAGTCTTGTTTTAACAAATAAATTTGTTTCATACCTAAAGGGATGAAACCTATGACGTCCGGATTCCCTGAACCTCATATTGGGCTTTCAGGATACTTCTCGCACTACTCCATGCTATTGAAACATTTGGCAAGGTACTCGCCTTGTTGAGCAGCTACCTATATTATTACAATCCCAAATAAGAAGATATATAAGGAACCAGTAGGAAACACTATAAGCAGAAAGAGCAACTATAAGTTACCTGTGCTGTGGCTGGAATATTTTTCATCTGTGAATCCACTTCAGAGAGAGCTGATTTTAACTTCTCGATGTCCAACTCTTTTTCTGCCTGCGAACTCTTCAATAAATGAACAAAATTATTCAACTACTTCTTCTTCAAGTGCATCTCCACTTGAGGATATCTTTCAATGATATCATTGATGACTTCAGTAAAATCTTCCATATTAAGGATTCATTTTAAGGAGATTCAACAACTATATATTCATAGCCTCTCGTGACACTAATACCATTCTCACTTTTCAGTAGCCTCCAATTTGTTAAGAATTACCTAAAAGACATTGAAAAGAACATGATCAAAAATTCACTGGTAGAACTGAAAACTTTGGTCCAAACTCAACACCACATAAAGAAATTAGACCTGAGCAGAACGTAGTAAACACAACTAAACAAAAGATTTTCTCGTTCAATATATATGCTACAGAGCACCCAAATTCATTAAAAAAATCCATAATCATGTTATTCTGACATATAGATTGAGTCATCAAACAAAAGCATAACAGCGAGAGCAATTAGCGAATCGAGCCCTTACTGAATTGAATCGAAGTGTGGAACAAGGAGATCGAGCTGATAAGATGAAAGAGATCGAAGTGAGGGCTTGAGGAGGATTGAATTGAGGGCTTCTGTTTCTAGGGCTTGAGGGAGATCGAACTGAGATGTCAAGGGCTTCGATTGACCAACAAAAAACCCATTAAAACGCCCGTAAAACACATGTTTATATTCAGTCAAATAGAAAAATTACTCGCCTCGATCTCTACTCTCTATTCGTAGGTTGTGAAGTTGTTTATCAGTTGCGATAGGTCAAAAGAAGCCCAACCGGTGGTTGACGATGAGGATAGGGCTGAACTCAGCGATGATAACGACAGAGCAGCGCCGCCGGTGTATGTCAGAAGGGGTGAGATCGTACGATTCAGAGATGAGAATAGGAGAGAGAATTGAAATGAAAAATAAACCTATTTCATCTGTTGTTTTCAATATATATATAAGGTAATTAAGTCTTTAGCCAATTTAAATAATGGAGTTAAAATGAAAATCTGTTATTCACTTCACCTGCTCGAGAGTTTAAATGTAGCTTTACTGACTATAGGTGGTTAAGTGGAAAACCGCTCAAATCCTAGGTGGTCATCTGAACTTAACCCTAAATACAAATATTGTCCTCTAGACAATATTCACACTCAAATAAGTCCTCATTACAATTATTGATATACTATTTTACAGATAGTGAGGACTACTATAACAACAACCATGTAATCATCACTCCACAACCCGACTACTCCCCGCTATATTCTCGCTTCCTGAGAAGAAAAATGGAACAAAAGGAAAAGGGTGAGTTCAACTAGCCCAGTAAAGAATATTATTACTAACGAACAACAAATTATCGTTAGCCTTCAACAAATCAGATAAAATATAATGGACAACAAATTTTAGATCAATATTCGCAGCGGAAATAACAATTCATTAGAAGAGTTTAGTAGAGAATGAAATCTACTATCATCTTAAGAATTTAGAAGTCCGTCATCAATATTTTATCCATGTAACATCATCAATATACATCTTGAATCAAACATTCATCTTTGCACTACGGGCTAAAGATATTCATCAAGTATCACCAGTTGGTCATGTTCATCTCAACACCTGTTCATCTTTGCACTACGGGCCAAAGATATTCATCAGGTAATCATTCATCTTTGCACTACAGGCCAAAGATATTCATCAAGTATCACCATTAAAGACTGAGGATGATGAAAAACATTTTAGAGAACGAATCTAGTAAGATAAAAGGACAAAGATTAGGAATTCGTACTTCGGTTTATCCATGTTCAAAAATACTCCATAATAAACCACAGTGGAGTAAAATTCAAGAATGAAGATCAAAATATGGATTCAATTTCAAGAATAAGGGTCAAAAAAATAACTTGGAAGGAGAGAAAAAATATTTTTTTACTTTTGTGAACAGTACCCGTGAACAGTAATTGTGAACAGTAACTATGAATAGTAACCGTGAACAGTAACCGTTAACAGTACCCATGCATGAAAAGTTCCAAATTTTATTAAAAAGTTCAGACCAATATTTCTATGAAAGGATATTAGATGAAACAATCATTTCAGGAATTATAGAAGCAATAAAATAAAATCCTTTACCTTAGTAGAAACTGGATTTGCTTGGAATATCAGATATTATTCTGAGAAAATCTTATAGAAAACTACGCTCAAAGTATCCTTATACTCAAGAAAATACTCACAATACTTTAGAATAAGAATTTCTGAATTTGAAATGGTGTGTTGAGGAAGGAGGGTTTACCCCCTATTTATAGTATAAACGGAGGAAGAAAAAATCAAATGTTTATGCCTAACTTTGCCAAACTTTCTCCATATTCCTGCATGCCTAACTTTCTCTTCCTTTTAATTGGTTAAAGTCCCACATATGGAAAACATAAACTTGCAGACAAATTCTCCACCAATCAATTAGTGGTCCCTGGGAAGAAATGAATTACCAGCACATGGTTTTGAACCGAAATAATGCATACACTACACCGGTTTTTAAAAAAAAATTAAAGAAAAGCAAGCCAAGCTTCTCACCTCCTTAACATATTCACGTGTTTATATATATAGGGTTAAATTCAGATGACCACCTGGGGTTTGGGCGTTTTCCCACTTAATCACCTGTAGTCAGTAAAGCTACATTTAAACTCCCGACTTTTTGAGTTGAAGTGAAAAAGTGCTTTCCGTCTTCACTCCGTTACTTGGGTTGGCTAATGACTTATTTACCCTCTATATATATTGAAAACAACTGATGAGATAGGTTTTTTTTCATTTCATTTCAGTTCTCTCTCCTCGCTACTTGTGGGTTTCGACTTAGAGTTTCTCCAAAACAGAAAATCGAGCTTTGAAATCTTCAGAAAATCGATTGCTGCAAAATAGAAAAGCAAAGCCCTTACCGAATATTCGAAGCCCAGAGTTCCTTCTCCAACTTCAGCTTCAGAAAATTGAAGCCCTTGAAATCTCAGTTCGATCCCCCTCAAGCCCTAAAATCGGAAGCCTCAGTTCAATCCTCCTCAAGCCCTCACTTCGATCTCTTTCATCTCATCAGTTCGATCTCCTTGTTCCACACTTTGATTCGGTAAGGGCTTGAAATATTTTGCTGTCATTTTATCCTATTATTTCCCAGCTTTAAACGATGGTGGACTCTAGTTTTTTCTTTTTATGATCATGGATTATGGGTTTGATTTATTTTGTGGATTTTGTTTAATTTTTTAGTTTTGAATCATTTTTTTCTTCCAAATTTACCTAAAATAGTAGTTATTAAGATTGAGATTGATTGATAAATTATGATTTTTTAGTTATGAATTCTCCTAAAATTGAACGGCATTCATGCGAAGGATCCAACAGGGGATATTGTAAAATTTAATTGTTAGATCTATTTTACAGTCATTTCGTAAATCGAAGACCTTATAGTCTAGTTCTCTCCTCATCAACTAATTTATGCTTATGAGTCATTTGTTGCCTCGGTAGGTGGAGGTTAAAGATATTAGTCCCTTACCAGATAGATTAATGGTTATGGGTGCAGCCCATCTGTGTTATTGCCCAATCTGTGTTATTCTTGGTGCCCAATCTGTGTTATTGCCCAATTTTCACTATTTTATTCTTGGTTCCCAATCTGTGTTATTGCCTTCAATCACTCAATCTAATAATTTGTTATTGTTGTGTGTCTTTCTGAGTTTTCAGTTGTCTTTTTGTATGTGGTTTGTGTTTGATTTTGTATTTTTGATCCATTTTATTTGATATTGATGTGAAAATTTGGATTGTAATAATAAATAATTTGATTTTTGGATCGATCTCTTTTAAAACTTGTTTACTGAGTCTGCGAGCAATTGTGTGCTAGGTTCAGAGCTCCATAAAATGAAACTATAGTGGTAAAGTTAAACCATTTCCATCTAATTTGCTAAAGTGCAAGACATAACTAATTTAATATTTTACTAAATTTGATCACACTTGATATACAACTTTGGAAAGTTATATAATTAATGTAATATTTGTTATTTATTAATCTATGAATGATATTTTGTTGCATTATCATGCAAAATATAGAACCTTATGGTGCAAGTTTAAACTTTTCTATTATTTCTAGCTTACTTCATGAATTCATTAGATTGGCTGGAGGTTGTGCTTAAATGAGCTGAGTTTGAACATAGTTTCTAAATTTGCATACAAGATGAGCCGAGTACGGATAATGGTGAGGTTGCCTCTGCCTGGTTCTTTTGTATCCTTTCTTATTTCAACAACACATGGGTTTTCAGGCTTTTAGTATGAAATAAGTTGCATCAAACTTTGAAAAGTATAATACACTATCTGGCCTATTAAAGGCATAAACATCATAACTATGGCTCCTTAAGAGACCATTAGAAAAATAAATATATATGTGAAATATATGTCAACCGACAGTACTTTGGTAGTTTCAAGCTCTGAGCTGATACTAATATGCATGTATACATGTAAATGCATTGATCTCACACACTCTCTCTTTTTCTCTATATGTGTTGGTGTGTGTGTATCAAGTTTGTATCTAAATGCTTTCTATTCAAGTTTGTCATTCCAAGTCATCATCTAGGTTCAGGTCTTTCATATGGAAAATAACTGATTTGATTAAATTATATTCGCCTCTGGGTCTGTTTAACAAGTAGTTATTCTCTGTTCTTATGTGTTTTGTTCTGCTGGCTAAAGTAGTTTTCTGTTTACTGCTCATCTAGGGATTGTAAAGGAACTTTTGGGCATGTGGCCTGAGCTTTGTAAATCATGTGATTCCTCAAACACTAGCCTCCTGTATGCAGATGCCGAAAAGGATCACCTGGAGGTAGTGAATGCCATATTAGAGGCTGATGTGAGCTCGATAAGGATAGTAAGGAAGAATGGGAAAACTGCATTGCATAAATTCCTTAGTAGCCTACATGTACTAGCTGTTTGTGGACTTGTGGGTGATAATAAGGTTAAGGCTAAGACCATCTTTGGTGTAGTAGTAGTAGTTATTCTGTATTCCTATAACAATAATTATATAGAGCAAATGATGTTTTCCTTTAAATGGCAATCTCTGTTTATTGTAATGTACATTGGGTAGTTATGTTGTTTTATCCTTCTTGCTGCTGATCGAAGTGGTTTACCATAATCTTGTACGATAATAATGAAAGAAAAGTTGTTGAAAATTCCTGTTATGCAGCGGGACGATAATAATGAAAGAACTCCTTTTGACCATGATGTTGTGTTGAATACTTTCAATTTGGAAGCAAGCCGGATTTGTAGATATTTATTAATTGATTGACACGATTGAAAGAAACCACATGGGTTTGAGTCTTTCCCACTTAACCACCTATAATCAAGAATGGGGTATTTCGGACATTTACTAGCCTTTTTTGACTGTTACCGCCCCTTTTCACGTGCTTTTGGCGTTTGACATACACGCACAATTAAATTGGATGGAAAAAGTGACGTTTTCACTTCAACTCAAAAAGTCGAGAGTTTAAATGTAACTTTACTGACTACAGGTGGTTAAGTGGAAAAGTGCCCAAACCCCAGGTGGTCATCGGAACTTTACCTATATATATATATATATATATATATATATATATATATATATATATAGTCCGGATCCAGTCCGGGATCCCGGACTTTATTAAAATTCGGACTTTTTTTTTTGCTTTTTTTTTGAAACAACTAAAAAAATAAAAAAAAAATATGGAATTGAAATTTTTACATAATACAGTGTTTTTGGAGTGATTTGGATGCCTATACCAAAATATTTCTGTACAGTCTGGGCAGACTGTACATACATTGGTAGGTGTATGTATTAAAAATACACCCAAAATACTGTATTATGAAAAAAATTTAGTTCCATATTTTTTTTTAGTTATTCTACAAAAAAAAATGGGGTCCAGATTTTGATCAGGTCCGGGAGTCCGGACCTGATCAGTTTTCTATATATATATATATATATATATATATATATATATTAATATTATTATTTAAACAATTATTATAATAATATATTTGAATGAATATTTTATCGGAGAAATAATTATAATTCCACAGAGAATATACCAAACTTTCAACAATTATTTCATGCTAAAAAATTCTTCATTTATATCCATATAAAAATAAATATTTCCTTCATTTATATCCACATAAAATAAATATTTTCTTATCATATAATTTAATAAATAATTATTCACAAATAATATTACAGAATCACAATAATGACAACCAGGTCGTTTCCAGGAAAGAGGGGGCTTTCCGATAAGAATTTCTCCTTACTGACGCACAATTATGTGACCAAACCTCTCATTGGCAGAACTTTCTAGACATTTCCAATAATGCTATATAATAATATTATTCAAATAATATGAATTATTGATTTGATAATGGGAAATACTGTGCCGTTATAATTATTAAAACAACAATAATATAAAATATCAACGCAACAATTATTGAATCAATAAAATAAAATATTGAACAGTAATTACTGTACCAATTATTGAGTAGTGTTTTCTTAAGTAAGAATCAATAATTCAAAAACACTGTGCAATACCATGTGCTACTGTGCAACCACGCGTATTACTATATTTTAACCACCGGGTAATCTAACAGTGTTAATGGTAACAATTACGTCGTTATTTATAAAAATTTAAATTTGTCATTTTCTTCATCCGACAATTATTCCGTTATGGAGCCCACAAATGGTTACGCCGTCGTACGAATATTTCCCGACAACAAGAATATTTCACGACCAAACGAATATTCTCCGACACCAATGAATATTTTATAACCACTTGGTTATTTTGAAAAATTTACACATAACCAAAGAATTATATCAAATTAACTCCTTATTATTTCAAGATAATGAATAGAGAAATTTAATTTTATTTATAATAAGTTGGGGTCTTACAAGTACAGTGTCGACACGCAGGCTGAGAGGTGATTTCTCCTTGCGTGTCAGCACTGAATTGGTCAATTGACCAACTTAAATGAAGTTAACTTAATGATAATCGGATTCGACATTTATATATTCGAAATTGATATAAATAATTTTAAATTTAAAAATTATAAATTTTATAACTTATGGTATTATTCTGAATGAATTAGGATCCTCTGTGAGGATCTTGTGAGGGTTTTGTTGTAGGGTTGACAACACATTAAAAAGGAGATCCAATGGCTCACAACGTTTTGATAAGATTTTTTTTACAAGTTGACAGAAAATTAGAAGCCACCAAACGCGTTTATTTTTATATAATTTTTTTAAATTTCTTGATAAAATTTGTAAGCCGTTGGATCTCCTTTTTAATTTGTTGTCAATCCCATAACAAAATTCTTACAAAATCCTCACAGAGAAATTCTCATAGAGGATCCTGATTCATTTTGGATAAATTACGTATTAATGATTTTATCGATTAAAATTAAATAAAATTAGCATTTGATATTTATGGGAGTAATCCAAATAAACAAAACCGTAAGAAATGTAAGCATAACAGTGATGAAGATTATTGTATGGGGGAGATTTATCCTCTCCACCTTTTCATGACAGACCGGTACCACCATTAAATTTGAGCTGGCCTGGTCCAAACTTCCTTTCTCAATTTTAATGCCTTTCAATTTCAAATGCATGCTTTTGTTTTCTTCTCAAAACGTTACACCCAGAGCCCCACCCCGTCTTGCATAAAGCTGAACTCAATTCTAACATAATTTCTCAATTCATTATTCTCTCCCTACACCAGAACAAAAATGACGGGGAGGAGTAATTTTCTCTCTCTCCTCTTTCCCTTCATTTTCTCTCTCATATTCCCTGCTATTCTCTCTCGCAAATTCTCTGGGGAAAAAACAACCGTTTTTGATGTTTCAGCTTCAATTGAACGAACCAAACAAGTTCTTAAATTCGACCCACAATCTCTCGAATCCATTTTGGAAGGAGATGAACACAAAATTGGAGGAGGGTCATTCGTTCTTTCTCTTCATCCTCGTACTTCTCTTCACAAACCCCACCATAAGGACTATGAATCCTTAACTCTTTCCCGACTCGCCCGTGACTCCGCCAGAGTCGACTCTATAACTGCTAAGTTTAATTTCGCACTCGGAAACTTCAACATGTCAGATCTTAAACCGGTGGAAATCGCAATTCAGCCGGAGGATCTGCAATCTCCGGTCACCTCCGGAATCAGTCAGGGTAGCGGCGAGTACTTCACCAGGATCGGCATCGGAACTCCGGCGAAGCAGTATTACATGGTGCTCGATACCGGTAGTGACATTAATTGGCTCCAGTGCCAGCCCTGCTTCGACTGTTACCAACAATCCGACCCAGTATTCAAACCGTCCGAATCGTCTTCCTACGGTTCCCTTTCCTGCAGTTCTTCACAGTGCAATTCCCTTCGAGTCTCGTCTTGCTCCAGCTCTAGCGACTCTTGCCTTTACCAAGTATTATACGGCGACGGATCGTTCTCCGTCGGAAATTTGGTCAGCGAAACGGTGTCGTTCGGAAGCTCCGGCTCAATTCCTAAGGTAGCAATCGGGTGTGGTCATGATAACGAAGGATTATTCGTAGCCGCGGCTGGCTTGCTCGGGCTCGGCGGCGGCTCGCTCTCGCTGCCGTCTCAAATTAAAGCCAAGTCGTTTTCGTATTGTTTAGTCGACCGAGACTCGACTACCTCATCGACTCTCGAGTTTAACTCGGCTCAACCGCCAGACTCAGTCACCGTCCCATTGCTCCATAACTCAAAAATTCCGATCTTTTTTTATGTCGGAGTTACCGGACTCAGTGTCGGCGGGCAATTACTTTCAATCCCGCCGTCGCTCTTCGAAATCAAGGAGTCCGGCGATGGGGGAATAATCGTCGACTCGGGAACCGCAATTACTCGGCTGACGACTCAGGCGTATAACTTGTTACGCGACTCGTTCAGGAAGCTGACTCAGAATTTGCCTTCGGCAGGCAGCGTCGCTCTGTTCGACACCTGTTATGATCTATCATCTATGACTAGGGTTTCTGTCCCAACAGTGGCGTTTCACTTCGCCGGTGGCAAAACGTTGCCGTTGCATGCCAATAATTACCTTGTACCGGTTTCTTCCGGTGGCAAGTATTGTTTCGCATTTGCTCCCACCTCGGGGTCACAGTCAATCATAGGCAATGTGCAGCAGCAGGGGACACGTGTCAGTTACGATTTCGCCAATTCTGTGGTGGGATTTTCGGCTGATAAATGCTAGTTAATTAAAAAAGCAAAAGTGGAAAAGACAATGAAGTAGGTTTGTTACGATTTAAATACATTTGTATCCCTGGTGAATATGCAAGTGAATTACCTAGTGTATCCCCTATATGATTTGGCAGTTTCAAGTTTGGGCAGAAGGTTTAGAGAGACTTAGGAGAGGGATGGCGGGTGAACATATTTATTGGTGTAATTAAGAGGGTGTATGGTTATTGGGTGGAAAAATAAGTGCTGAAAATGACTCTTATTTTGGGCAGTTGTGAGTAATAAATGTGATAATAATTATTAGGTTCTCTTGTACTGGTGTAGTGGCACATAGAGTAATTAGATGGAATATTAGGGGTGCTAAGTTATTGTCAATTGTGCATTGTAAATGATAATATCTCAAATTCAATCTTATAAAAAAATTATAAACTTAAATAATACCCATAATAACATGAGTATGATGATGTGAAAACATCAAATTTTTATTATAAAAATAATAATTCTAAAAAAAAATCAAAAATATGTAAACTTCATAATTGTATACATTTTTTTTATGTTTATACATAAATATAAAAATATATTTATTGGTCACATGAATAATATTAGATATTAATTTAGAGAATATAATGTAATATATATATATATATATATATATATATATATATATACACGGTCCGGATCTTAAGATCACCCTTATCCAACTCACCCAAGCTCTCTCCCTTTTAACGACGGACAACATATAACGTCGTTAAAAGTATAGACGACGGTTGTATGACCGAACCGTCGTCGGTCCGTCGCTAAAGGGGTGAGCTCGAGTAAGTTGGATAAAGGGTGAGCTTAAGATTCAGACTATATATATATATATATATATATATATATATATATATATATATGAGCGAGCAAGGATCAATTGCATACCCCTTATCTTACTCACCCGTGCTTACCCCCATTTAGGCGACGGTTTCGGTCATACAACCGTCGTCTATACTTTTAGCGACGCTATATGTTTATCCGTCGCTAAAAATATAGACGACGGTTGTATGACCGAAACCGTCGCCTAAAGGGAGGTAAGCACGGGTGAGTAAAATAAGGGGTATGCACTTGATCCGGACCGATATATATATATATATATATATATATATACAGACAGGATCAAGAGTAGACCTCTTAAGTAATAGAACTCTCTTAAATAATAGAACTTTATCAAAACAACGTAGTTTTGATAAGACGCGGTGGTATTTTTGTAAATATCATGCCACCACGTATTTACAAAAATGCCACCACGTCTTATCAAAACTACGTCGTTTTGATAAAATTCTATTATTTAAGGTATTTTGCTATTTAAGAATTCTACTCTTGATCCTTTCTGTATATATATATATATATATATATATATATATATATATATATATATATGTATGTATTTATATAACTGTGTAGTACACAGTCGTCTATGGTGACGTTTTTGCCGTCGTCATAGACCAGAATAGCTATAGCGACGAGTGGTGAACTGTGACGCCCCTAAAATAGGTATACATCACCCATCTTGAGTCGCCAAATACATGGTACAAAATTCAAATACAACTTAATAATATAATTGTCGTGTAAAATACGACAAAACATAAGCTGAGAGTTTTAACACGAATATTGTCTTCTAGACAATATCCACACTCAATGAAGTCCTCATTACAATTATTATCACACTATTTCACAGAATAATGAAGACTACTAAAGCCACTTATCCTGGACCATCACTCCATTGTGAGACCCCAGATTTTATAAATAAATATTTAATTTTCTCGAATTATATTTTTGAAAATTATGGTGTGGATTTGATATAATGTTATAGTTGTGGGTAATATTTATAAATGTTGCAAAGTACGCAAGTTGTTATAAAATATTCATTTGGTCAGGGAATATTCTTTTTATCGGGGAATATTCGTATGACGGCACAATCATTGGTGGACCCCACAACTGAATTATTGTCGGATTGAGAAAACGACAAAAATACTTTATGAAAATAACGGCGGAGGTGTTACCGTTAAAACTGTTGAACTACTCGGTAGTAAAAGTACAGTAATACGCGTGGTTGCATAGTAGCACACGGTATTGATTATTGATGCTTACGTGAGAAGTCACTCAGTTATACTCAATTATTGCTACAGTAATTGCTGCATCATATCTTTTATATTATTGATTCAATTATTGTCACAGTATCATCTGTATAATATGTTATATTATTTAAACAATAATTGAGACGACAAGTTATAATGATTAATAATTGTTGAAAGATTAATTATGTGTTGATTAAAAAATAAAATGATTTCTGGTAATTTTTATTTAATCCTTGATGTATATAAAGAGTCTATTATGAGACGTTGGTGATAAGTTTAATTATTTATGGGGGGCCATATGTCGTCATCTAAGAGTCTCTTTCATAAATAGTAATTACTTTCGTAAATAGTAATTACCTTCGTAAATAGTAATTACCTTCGTAAATAGTAATTACCTTCGTAAATAGTAATTACCTTCGTAAATAGTAATTACCTTCGTCAATAGTAATTACCTTCGTCAATAGTAGTTACCTTCGTCAATAGTAGTTGTCCCTTCAATATTACCAAGAGTTAACTGCCTCTTCGGTGTTCCAAGGGTTATTACCCCTTCACAAATAGTAGTTGTCTCTTCAATATTATCAAGAGTCATTTTGACCCTTCGTTAAGACCAAGAGCCACCCTCAGTTTTTCTATAAATAGAAAGCTCATTCCTTCATTATTTCTTACGAATTCACTGAAACTCTAGAGAGAAAGAAGAAAAGTATTCTGCTATTTCACTTTTCCAATATTCAGTTCTTCTAAGGTAGGGAATATTATTTGTTGTACCCGTAAGGGGTGTTATTCTTTCTTATTCATTAAGAGAACTGTTGTTATTCCATTTCTTATTATTCTGTTGGAATAACCTGTATACGCGGTCTACCCTATAGTTGGTGACATTCTTCTATTATTCTGTTGGAACATCCTGTCTGTGTGTTTTACACCGGACCTGGTTCCGTCTTTATTATTATTCCGTTGGAACATCCTGTCTGTGTGTTTTACACCGGACCTGGTTCCGTCTTTATTACTATTCCGTTGGAACATCCTGTCTGTGTGTTTACACCGGACCTGGTTCCGTCTTTATTATTCTGTTGGAACATCCCGTCGATGCAAATTTTGCCTGACCTGGTTCCGTTATTATTATTCTGTTGGAATAACCTGTCTATGCGAAGTACCGCATGCATGGTGATTTCTGTTGTTATTCTATTCTTTATTATACTCAGTTGGCTAAAGTTTTGACTTCTATACTCCATGAAATTAGTAGAATATCCTTGATATTTGCGCTTCATCCAGTATCTTTTCATGGAAATTATCTTCTGAGCATTCTTGAATTTTACACCACAAAACAGTATAGTATTGACAATTTGGACGTTAATAATTCCTGGATAAAATAATTCTTGAACTTGTTTTATTGAATTCTTATATCATTGTCATCATCCTCTTATTTATATTTTTGAAAGTCATCTTTGGCCTGTAGTGCATAGATGGACTTGGTATGATTATGACCAGGGATTATTCGGTATAATCATGACCGTAATGTTACAAATGATATGGTAAAAGTCTCATTTTCCATAGTGCATTGATGGACAGTTGTTGGCATGATCATGACCATTAATGAATACACAAATATTCTTGGCCGTAGTGCATGAATAATTGTGGTCGTGATACTAAAGAATATCCTTGGCCGTAGTGCAGGGATGATTCGATGATGTGGAATATTTATTAAGCTGAGTCTCAGCTATAACAGTGATAAAAAACCTTTTAAATCATAAAAGATAGTAGATTTTATTTTCTACTTGACTCTTTTAATGGATTGCTGGTTCCGCTGCAGTTAAACTTGATGTTTATTATATTTTATCAGTTTAACACTATTGAAGGCTAATGATAATTTATTCTGCATTATCTTAGTAATAATATTTCTTGCTGGGCTAGTTGAGCTCACCCTTTCTTTCACTGTTCTATTCAAGAAATGAGAATATAGCTGGGACGAGTCGGGGAACGGAGTAATGGTCCAGAGGATAGCATTAGTAGTCTTCACTATTCTGTGAAATAGTGTGATAATAATTGTAATGAGAACTCCTTTTGAGTTTGTATAATCTCTAGTAGACAATATTTGTATTTAAACTCACAGTTTATGTTTTGTCGTATTGTACACGACAGTTGTATTAGTAAGTTGTATTTGAATTCTGTACCATGTATCTGGCGACCCAAGATGGGTGATGTATACCTAATTTTGGGGGCGTCACATCCATTCACCGACTCGTCCCAGCTATATTCTCATTTCCTGAAGAGAAAAATAAAAGAAAAGGGTGAGCTCGACTAGCCTAGTAAGAAATATTATGACTAAGATAATGCAGAATAAATTATCCTTAGCCTTCAACAGTATAACAACTGATAAAATACAATAGACAACAAGTTTTAGATCAACAATTGCAGCGGAATAAGCAATCCATTAGAAGAGTCAAGTAGAGCATAAAATCTACAATCTTCTATGATTTAAAAAGTTTTTCATCAAATTTATCGCTGAGACTCGGCTTAATAAATAAAATCGAATCATCCCTGCACCACGGCCAAGGATATTCATGTAATCATCAATGGTCATAATTGTAAAACCTCAGATTTTATGAATAAAGAATTATTTTTCTCAAAATATTTTTTTAATATTATGGTGTGAATTTGAGATAATATTATAGTTGTGGGTAGTATTTATAAATTTTGAAAAGTATGCAAGTTGTTATATTATATTCGATTGGTCAGGGAATATTCTTTGTGTCAGAAAAATATTCGTACGACGGTACAATTATTGGTGGACCCCACAACAGAATTATTGTCGGATTGAGAAAACGACAAAAATATTTTATTGAAAATAACGGCGGAAGTTTTACCGTTGATACTGTTGAACTACTGGGTAGTAAAAGTACAGTAATACGCGTTGTTGCATAGTAGCACACGGTATTGAATATTGATATTTATGTGAGAAGTCGCTCAGTTTGATTCAATTATTGTCAATTATTAATATGAATTATTATAGCGATAATGACGTTTTGTTTTATTCGTATTATTAACGTAATAAAACGGAAACATCTTTTTATATAAAACAGAATACTTTATTAAAGTTATTCTATAAATAGAATATATTATATTTTATTATGCATAGTGTTGCATAGTGTTTTGCATAGTGTTGCATAGTGTTTTGCATAGTGTTTGCATAGTAAAATGTTTTTATATAAATAGAATATATTATATTTTATTTAAAAGATTTTTTTTAAATATGGACCGTCAGATTAAAGTAAATCAATCTGGACCGTTCATGGATTAGTTACTATGCATTCCATTTTCCTATAAATAGAAGCTCATTCCTTCATTATTTTTTTACGAATTCATTGAAACTCTAGAGAGAGAAATTATAGAGAGAAGCTATAGAGAGAAAATTATAGAGAGAAAGAAGAAGAGTATTCTGCTACTTCACTACTTCTATATCCAGTCTCTGTTACGGTAAGGGGTGTTATTCTTTCTTATTCATGAAGAGAACTGTTGTTATTCCATTTTTTATTATTCTGTTGGAATAACCTGTATACGCGGTCTACCCTATACTTGGTGACATTCTTCTATTATTCTGTTGGAACATCATGTCTGTGTGTTTTACACCGGACCTGGTTCTGTCTTTATTATTATTCCGTTGGAACATCCTGTCTGTGTGTTTTACACCAGACCTGGTTCCGTCTTTATTATTATTCCGTTGGAACATCCTGTCTGTGTGTTTTACACCGGACCTGGTTCCGTCTTTATTATTCTGTTGGAACATCCTGTCGGTGCAAATTTTGCCTGACCTGGTTCCGTTATTATTATTCTGTTGAAATAACCTGTCTATGCGAAGTACCGCATGCATGGTGATTTCTGTTGTTATTCCATTCCTTATTATAGTCAGTTGGTTAAAGTTTTGACTTCTATACTCCGTGAAATTAGTAGAATATCATTGATATTTGCGCTTCATCCAGTATCTTTTCATGGAAATATTCTTCTGAGCATTCTTGAATTTTACATTACAAAACAGTATCGTGTTGACAATTTGGACGTTAATAATTCCTGGATAAAATAATTCTTGAACTTGTTTTATTGAATTCTTATATCATTGTCATCATCCTCATGTTTATATTTTGTTGAAAGTCATCTGTGGCCTGTAGTGCATAGATGGACTTGGTATGATTATGACCAGGGATTATTCGGTATAATCATGACCGTAATATTACAAATGATATAAAAATTAAAAGTCCTCATTGGCCCGTAGTGCATTGATGGACAGTTTTTGGTATGATTATGGCTATGGATTCTCTTTGGCCGTAGTGCAAAGATGAATTGTTTTATGGCATGATCAGGACCGTTGATGAAAACACGATTATCTTTGGCCCGTAGTGCATGGATAATTCGTGGTCGTGATACTAAAGAATATCCTTGGCCTGTAGTGCAGGGATGATTTAATGATGTGGATTATTTATTGAGCTGAGTCTCAGCGATAAATGTGATGAAAAACTTTTTAAATCATAAAAGATAGTAGATTCAATTCTCTCTACTTGACTCTTTTAATGGATTGCTTATTCCGCTGCAGTTAAACTTGATGTCTATTATATTTTATCAGTTTAACATTGTTGGAGACTAATGATAATTTATTCTGCATTATCTTAGTCATAATATTTCTTACTGGGCTAGTTGAGCTCACCTTTTCTTTCACTGTTCTCTTCAGGAAATGAGAACATAGCAGGGACTAGTCGGGGAATGGAGTGACGGTCCAGAGGATAGCATTAGTAGTCCTCACTATTCTGAGAAATAGTGTATTAGTAATTGTAATGAGGACTCCTTTTGAGTTTGTATGATCTCTAGTAGACAATTATTGTATTCAAACTCACAGTTGTATTTTGTCGTATTATACACGACAGTGGTATTAGTAAGTTGTATTTGAATTCTGTACCATGTATCTGACGACTCAAGATGGGTGATGTATACCTAATTTTGGGGGCGTCACAATGATTATACCGAATAATTCCTGGTCATAATTATACCAACAATTGTCCATCAATGAACTACATGAGGCCAATGAGGACTTTTACCACATCATTCGTTACATTACGGTCATGATTATACTGAATAATCCCTGGTCATAATCATACCAAGTCCATCTATGCACGTAAACCAAAGATGACTTTCATCACAATATAAGCATGAGGATGATGATAATGATATAAGCATTAATCAAACAAAATCAAATCAAACTAAATCAAGGATAAATATTAAAGATTTTAAATTTATCTAAAGTTTAAAAATATACAAATTGTCAACATGATACTGATTTGTAGAGTAAAATTCAAGAATAATATTCATGTACCAAAAATAATTTAGACAGAAAAAAAATATTTTTCGGGTAAATAGTACCCCGTGAATAGTACCCTGTGAATAGTACTTCAGGAATAATACCTCGTGAATAGTACCCCGACATGAAAAGTACCCCAAATATTCGAGTGAATAATATTCGGGTGAATAGTAATTGGGTGAATAGTAACTCGTAAATAGTAACTCATGAATAGTGTTCCGTCATGAAAAAATCAATAATTATCAAGAAAGCTCAGAATAATATTTTCATGAAAAGATACTAGATGAAGCGCAAATATCAAGATATTCCACTAATTTCATGGAGTATAGAAGTCAAAACTTTAACCAACTAAGTATAATATAATATATGAAACTGCAAAGGGATTTTCTCCCGCCATGCGGTAATCCACGTAGACAGATCATTTCCACAATTTAATAAGGAATGAATACGAAGGATCATTCACCATGCATGTGGTAGTCCACACAGACAGGTTATTCCAACAGAATAATAAAGAATGGAATAACAGAAGAATTCACCATGCATGCGATAGTCCGTGTAGACTGGTTATTCCAACAGAATAATAAAGAATGGAATAATAGAAGAATTCACCAGGCATGCGGTAGTCCGCATAGATAGGTTATTCCAACAAAATAATAAAGAATGGAATAACAGAAGAATTCACCATGCATGCGGTAGTCCGCGTAGACTATAATGCCCCCAAAATAGGTATACATCACATGTGACGCCCCCAAAATAGGTATACATCACCCATCTTGAGTCATCAAATACATGGTACAAAATTCAAATACAACTTAATAATACAGTTGTTGTGTAAAATACGACAAAACGTAAACTGAGAGTTTTAATAAGAATATTGTCATCTAGACAATATCCACACTCAAAAGAGTCTACATTGCATTTATTTTCACACTATTTAACAGAATAGTGAGGACTACTAATACTATCATCTGGACCGTCACTCCGTTCCCCGACTAGTCCCGACTACGTTCTCATTTCCTGAAGAGAATAGTGAAAGAAAGGGTAAGCTCAACTATCCCAGTAAGAAATATTATGACTAAGATAATGCAGAATAAATTATCGTTAGCCTTCAACAGTGTTAAACTGATAAAATATAACAAATATCAAGTTTAACTGCAGCGGAACAAACAATCTATTAAAAGAGTCAAGTAGAGAATAAAATCTACTATCTTTTATGATTTAAAAGGTTCTTCATCACTTTTATCGCTGAGACTCAGCTTAATAAATAATCCACATCTTCCCTGCATTACGGTCAAGGATATTCATTAGTATCACAACCACAAATTATCCATGCACTACGGGCCAAGGATATTCGTGTATTCATCAATGGTCATGATCATGACAACAACTGTCCATCAATGCACTACGGGCCAATGAGGACTTTTTTCACATCATTTGTAACATTATGGTCATGATTACACCGAATAATCCCTGGTCATAATCATACCAAGTCCATCTATGCACTACAGGCCACAGATGACTTTCAACATAATATAAACATGAGGATGATGACAATGATATAAGAATTCAATAAAACAAGTTCAAGAATTAATTTATCTAGGAACTAATAACGTCCAAATTGTCAACATGATACTTCTTTGTAGAGTAAAATTCAAGAATGCTTAGAAGAATATTTCCATGAAAAGATACTGGATGAAGCGCAAATATCAAGGATATTTGTGATGCCCCCAAAATAGGTATATATTACACATCTTGAGTCGCCAAATACATGATACATAAACCAAATACAACATAATTATACAACTGTCGTGTAAAATATGACAAAACATAAACTGAGAGTTGAAACAAGAATATTGCCTTCTAGACAATATCCATTCTCAATGGAGTCCTCATAGACAGTATACAAACTCAAATTCAGTCCTCATTACATTTATTGTTACACTATTTAACAGAATAGTGAGGACTACTAATACTATCATCTGGATCATCACTCCGTCTCTCGACTAGTCCCTGCTACGTTTTTATTTCCTGAAGAGAATAGTGAAAGAAAGGGTGAGCTCAACTAGCCCAGTAAGAAATATTATGACTAAGATAATGCAGGATAATTTATCATTTGCCATCAACAATGTTAAACTGATAAAATACAATAGACAACAAGTTTAACTGCAGCGGAATAAGCAATCCATTAAAAGAGTTAAGTAGAAAATAAAATCTACTATCTTTTATGATTTAAAAAATTTTTCATCACTTTTATCGCTGGGACTCAGCTTAATAAATAATCCACATCATCCCTGCACTACGGCCAATGATATTCATTAGTATCACGACCACAAATTATCCATGCACTACGTGCCAAGGATATTCATGTATTCATCAATGGTCATGATCATGCCAACAACTGTTCATCAATGAACTACGGGCCAATGAGGATTTTTATCACATCATTTGTAACATTACGGTCATGATTATACCGAATAATCGCTGGTCATAATCATACCAAGTCCATCTATGCACTACAGGCCACAGATGACTTTTAAAAATATAAACACGAGGATGATGACAATGATATAAGAGTTCAATAAAACAAGTTCACGAATTAATTTGTCCAGGAACTAGCAACGTCCAAATTGTCAACATGATACTGCTTTGTAGAGTAAAATTCAAGAATGCTCAGAAGAATATTTTCATGAAAAGATACTGGATGAAGCGCAAATATCAAGGATATTCCACTAATTTCATGGAGTATAGAAGTTAAAACTTTAACCAACTGAGTATAATAAATAATGGAATAACAAAAGAAATCACCAGACATGTGATAGATAGCACATGCAGGTTATTCTAACAGAATAATAAATATGGAACCAGGTCCGGCGTAAACGCACAGACAGGATATTCCGACAGAATAATAAATGCGGAATAATAAATATGGAACCAGGTTAGGTGAAATTCATACCGACAAGATATTCCGACAGAATAATAAAGAACGGAATAATAAAAGAATTTCACCAAGTATGCGGTACTTCGCATAAACAGGTTATTCCAACATAATAATAAAGAATGGAATAACAGAAGAAGATCACCAAGTATTGGGTAAACCGCATATAAAAGTCATTCCACCAAGTATAGGGTAAACCGCGCATACAGGTTATTCCAACAGAATAATAAAGAATGGAATAACATAAGGATTTCACCAAGTATAAGGTATGCCGGGTATACATGTTATTCCAACATAATAAATAAAAATGGAATAACATAAGGATTTCACTAAGTATAGGGTATGCCGTGTATACAGGTTATGTATAGGGTATGCCACTTTTACAGGTTATTCCAACAGAAAAATAAAGAATGGAATAACAGAAGTTCTCTTCATGAATAAGAAAGAATAACACTCCTTACCGTAAAAGACACTGGATATCAAAGTAGTGAAGTAGCAAAATACTCTTCTTCTTTCTCTCTATAATTTCTCTCTCTAGAGTTTTAGTGAATTAGTAAGAAATAATGAAGGAATGAGCTTCTATTTATAGAAGAATGGATTGAATAGTAACTAATTCATGAACGGTCCAGATCGATTTACTTTTAAAACTTAAAGCAACGGTCCATACTGATTTACTATTAAAACTTTAAACCAGCGATCCATATTGATTCACTATTATAAATTTCCACCAGCGGTCCATAATGATTCACTAATATAACTTCAACCAACGGTCTGAAAAATTAGCACATCTCCTCATAGAATAATATTGTACCCAAATACTCGAATGCACAATACTAGAGTGAATAGTAACCGGGTGAATATTAACACATCTTTAATCATTAATATTATAACTCACAATATTTAGCAATCAGGTTATTCCCAGGAAAGAGGGGGCTTTCCAATAAGGATTTCTCCCTATTGGCGCGCAATTAGGTGACCAAACCTCTCCTTGACAAAACTTCTAGACATTGTAAATATTGCAATTTAATAATATGAATAACTTTGTCGTCTCAATTATTGATTTAATAAAATAACATATAATGCAGATGATACTGTGACAATAATCGAATCAATAATATGAGAGATATAATGCAGCAGTTACTGTAGCAATAATTGAGTATAACTGAGTGACTTCTTACGTAAGCATTAATAACCAATACCGTGTGCTACTATGCAACCACGCGTAATACTGTACTTTTACTAAACAGTATTAACGGTAAAACTTCCGCCGTTATTTTATAAAAAGATAATTCTGTCATTTTCTTACTATGACAATACTTCCGTTGTGGGGTCCACCAATGATTGTGCCGTCGTACGGATATTCCCGACAAAAAGAATATTCCCCGACCAAATTGAATATTATATAACAACTTGCATACTTTGCAAAATTAATAAATATTACCCACAACTATAACATAATATCAAATTTATTTCATAATATTCAAAAGTGATATTTATAGAAAAATTATCTTTATTCATAAAAGTTGGGGTCTTACAACCTCTCCTTCTTATGAAATTTTGCCCTCGAAATTAGGGTACATACCTGGTATATCGAAGAGGTAAGGATACCTTGATTTCATTTCAGATTCTAACTCCCAGGTCATTTCCTCAACATCGTGGTTCCTCCACAAAACTTTGACTTGAGGTATAACCTTGGAGCGTAGAATATGCTCCTTCTTATCCAAGATTTTAACATGAACCTCTTCATACGTTAAATCTTCCGCTATTTTGTCTGGTTCTAACACAATAATGTGGTTCGGGTCTTTCACATATTTACGTAACATGGATACGTGAAAAACATTATGAACACGAGACATACTTGGCGGTAAAGCGAGTCTATAGGCCACAGTCCCTACTCGATCGAGGATTGAAAATGGGCCAATGAATCGAGGATTGAGCTTTCCTCTCTTTCCAAATCTCGTAACTCCTTTCCATGGAGCAACACATAACAACACATGATTTCACGTCCTTTCGATGAAGATCAGCATAACTCTTTTGTCGATCTTGTGAGGTCTTTATACGTTGTCGGATCGTTTGAATCTTTTTCGTAGTCATACATACCAATTTCGGTCTCAACAACGTTGCTTCACCCACCTCATCCCAGCATACTGGAGAACGACACTTTCTTCCATACAACGCCTCGAATGGAGCCATGCCAATACTTTCTTGATAACTGTTGTTGTAGGAAAACTCCACTAATGGTAAGAACTTGTCCCAACTTCCCTTAAAGTCAAGGACACAGAGTCTTAATAAATCTTCCAGAGTTTGAATAGTCCTCTCTGATTGTTCATCCGTCTGAGGATGATATGCCGAACTAAATTGTAAATCCGTGCCCATAGCTTTTTGCAAACTAACCCAAAATCTTGAAGTGAATCTTGGGTCTCTATCAGAAACTCTGGATACTGACATACCATACAATCTTACAATCTCGTTTATGTACATGCTAGCAAGACGTTCAAGTGTATAAGTTTCTCATTGGTAAGAAATGAGCAGACTTGGTCAATCTATCAATAATGACCCAAATCGCATCTATGCCTTGAGAAACCTTGGGAAGACCAGTAACGAAATCCATGGTAATGTGCTCCCACTTCCATTCTGGAATTTCAAGTGGTTGCAATGGAACTTTTGGCACTTGATGCTCCGCCTTGACTCGTTGACAAGTTAGACACCTTGAGATAAAAAAGTGTTATCTCTCTCTTCATATTGCTCCACCAAAATGTATGACGAAGATCACGATACATTTTGGTACTCCCAGGATGGATTACAAACGGTGTGTTGTGTGCCTCCATCATGATTCTATACTTTAAATTAGGGTCGTTAGGAACACAAAGTCTAGAGTTGACTTGAAGTATTCTTTCTTCATCAATTCTTGCTTCCAGCATAGCACCTTCTTGCACTTTCTTCCTCATACGCATCAGCACCAGGTCTGTAGTTTGAGCAGCTTTAACTTTATCAATTAAAGTTGGTTCTACTCGTATGTTCACCATCATCACATGGGTCCCTGGCGTCTTTAACTCTATCTCCATCCTTTGCAAGTTACACAAAATGGGCCTTTGCGTTGACAATATCGCACTCGTACCCGCGTATGATCTTCTACTCAATGCGTCAGCTACCACGTTCGCTTTTCCAGGATGGTATTGGATGGTATGATCATAATCTTTCAACAGTTCAAGCCAGCGTCGTTATCGCATGTTGATTTCCTTTTGAGTGAAGAAATATTTGAGGCTTTTATGATCCGTAAAGATCTCCACTTTTTCTCCATACAAGTAATGCCTCCAAATTTTAAGTGCAAAGACAACAGCTGCCAACTCTAGATCATGAGTAGGACAATTCCTCTCATATTCTTTGAGTTGCCGAGAGGCATAGGCTATGAATTTCCCATGTGCATGAGAACACATCCTAACAAGCATCACTGTAGATGACAAATCCCTCCGAGCCAGATGGTATTGTCAGAACAGGTGCTGAAATTAGTCTCCTCTTGAGTTCTTGAAAACTCTTCTCACATTCCTCGTTCCAACCGAATTTTGTATCTTTTCGCGTCAGCTGAGTTAATGGAGTAGCGATTCTAGAAAACCCTTCTACGAATCTCCGATAATAACCAGCTAAGCCGAGAAAGCTACGTACTTCGGTCACTGATTTAGGTTGCACCCAGCTTTGAATAGCTTTAATCTTTGCCGGGTCAATAGATATTCCATGACTTGATACCACGTGCCCAAGGAATGCTACTTCCTCAAGCCAGAACTCGTATTTCTTCAACTTGGCATAAAGCTTATATTCACGAAGCTTTTGGAGTATCAGCCTCAAGTGTTGCTCATGATCTTCACGACTTTTGGTATATATGAGGATGTCATCAATAAAGACGACCACAAAGTGATCCAAATATTCCTTGAATACTCGGTTCATCATATCCATGAAGGCAGCAGGAGCATTAGTTAATCCAAAAGACATGACTAGGAACTCATAATGCCCGCACCGAGTTCTGAAAGTCGTCGGTTCTAATCTACAATTGGTGATATCTGGAACGAAGATCAATCTTTGAAAAGAATTTGGCTCCTTGCAACTGGTCAAACAGGTCATCAATATGTGGCAATGGGTACCTAATTTTGATGGTGACATGATTCAACTCCCGATAATCAATACAAAGTTGCATACTCCCGTCTTTCTTTTTCACGAATAAAACAGGAGCACCCCAAGGAGAAGTACTAGGACGAATAAAGCCAATGTCTAATAATTCCTGCAGTTGGGTCTTTAACTCCTGAAGTTCAATAGGAGCCATTCGATATGGGGCTTTGGAAATGGGTTTTGTACCAGGTTCAAGGTCGATACAAAATTCAATTTCACGCTCTGGGGGTAGGCCAGGAAGTTCTTCAGGGAATACATCAGAAAATTTATTAACAATAGAAATATCATTCAAAACTGATGTATTTTTGTTTAAATCCGTGACATGAGCTAAGAAAGCTTGACATCCGTTTTTTAATAAATGAATAGTTTTATGGCTTGAGATGACAATAATTGATTTTAATGGTTTGGTTATTTGAATTCGCATAATAGGTTGGTTAGGAATATGAAAGCTAACAACCTTACGAAAATAATCAATTTTTGCATGATGAGTAGTTAACCAATCAATCCCTAGAATCACATCAAATGCAAATATTTTCAAAGAAATAAGATCGAAAGGTAACGTGCGGGTACCGATTTGAATCAAACAAGACATATAAACCGTGGATGTAATGAAGGTTTCTCCCAACGGAGTTTCAACAGATAAGTCAAAGTCTAATTTCTCTGGAGTCAAATTTAAACGTTGAGCGCAAGTAGGAGAAATAAAGGAATGGGTAGAACTGGTATCAAATAAGGTATATATTTCGCTAGAGTTTATGATAAGCTTACCCGTGATGACCTCGTTCGAGTTCCTTGATTTCTGGGAAGTCACGACAAACGCTCTCCTTGAACTACCGATTTTGTCTTGTCTGGGACAGCCTTTGATGCCTGCATCCTAGCTAAACTTGACTTTGGTGCACGAAAAAATTGGGCTAGGTGACCTTCTCTTCCATAATTATAGCATGCTTTAGATGGCATCGCGCAGTTTAGACTGATGTGTCCCTCCCCTCCACATTTGAAGCATATGATAGGTGGTCGTTCTCCTTCCTTAACGACAGGTGTTGATGCTGACGTCTTTCCATCATTGTTGAATCTCCTCTTCTTGAAATGTCCATTCTTATTATTTTGACTATGATTACCACTGAAGTGGTTACCATTTCTGGCATGTTGATTCCCTCCACGCTTGTTGTCACCGCTTCGATGACTGTTATCACTGATATTATCATTTTGTCGGCTGGTCTCTTTTAGTTGGGTTGACTCATTACCGCGCTCCAATAACTGAGCCCTATTAACAACATTTGAATACAAACACAGTTTATAAGAGATAAGATATTGACGTATCTTGGGTTTCAAACCTCTTAGAAACATTCACGTCATTCTCTCCTCATTATCAACCAAATGGGACGCAAACCGGGATAACTCGGCAAACTTGGCTTCGTACTGCGACACGGTCATGTTGTTTTGCTCCAGCTTGATGAACTCTACCTCTTTCATGTGACGAATACTTTCGGGAAAGTACTTGTCGTTGAACAGGTCTTGGAACTTCTCCCAATACATCATCAGTGTGGCAGATTGAGTACGCTTTACAGATTCCCACCAGTAATCTGCCTCTACCCGCAACATGAAGGTGGCAAAGGGAACCTTTTGCTCCTCGGAGCATCCCAAGACATCAAATATCTTTTTGATATGCTTAATCCACGTATCCGCCTTAAGTGATTTTGACTCTCCAAAAAAACTCTGGTGGTCCCAGTTCCTTGAACTGCTTAGCGGTGACCGTCCGAGAGTTGCCAGTGTTTCCACCTGCATTTTGGACAGGAGCCGCTCTTGCCTGATGTTGGATGAATTGCATAAAGCCTCTGAACATTTCATCGTTCATCATATGGTCCGTGTTGTTG
The DNA here is from genome assembly GCA_020205505.1 of Panax japonicus. Classification (NCBI taxonomy): domain Eukaryota; kingdom Viridiplantae; phylum Streptophyta; class Magnoliopsida; order Apiales; family Araliaceae; genus Panax; species Panax japonicus. Next base: position 79,528,896 of record CM035095.1, on the reverse strand, counting down.
TTTGCCTGAGGATTGTTGCCTTCCTGATGCACATATTATCCTGATTATTGATCTATGGAGACTCAACGGTCTCCTGTGCTCCATTGACGTTCTCAACATTCTCGGATGTCATTTTCAAATACTGCCACAAAACAAGGGTTATTTAACATATCATATATTATCCCTATACTCTGACCGACCAATTAAATACCAAATAAACTTAGGTAGGTCATCCTATCGAAGGAATTCCCTATCTCTCCCTTGCTAGTTCTTGTCTCACATCTTAGCTAGGGATCATATCCCTAAGCTTTGATACCAACTGTGACGCCCCCAAAATAGGTATATATCACCCATTTTGAGTCACCAAATACATGGTACAAAATTCAAATACAACTTAATAATACAGCTGTCGTGTAAAATACGACAAAACGTAAACTGAGAGTTTTAATAAGAATATTGTTATCTAGACAATATCCACACTCAAAAGAGTCCTCATTACATTTATTTTCATACTATTTAACAGAATAGCGAGGACTACTAATACTATCATCTGAATCGTCACTCCGTTTCCCGACTAGTCCCGGCTACGTTCTCATTTCCTGAAGAGAACAGTGAAAGAAAGGGTGAGCTCAACTAGCCCAGTAAGAAATATTATGACTAAGATAATGCAGAATAAATTATCGTTAGCCTTCAACAGTGTTAAATTGATAAAATATAACAAACATTAAGTTTAACTGCAGCGGAACAAGCAATCCATTAAAGAGTCAAGTAGAGAATAAAATCTACTATTTTTTTTGATTTAAAAGGTTTTTCATCACTTTTATCGTTGAGACTCAACTTAATAAATAATCCACATCTTCCCTGCACTACAGTCAAGGATATTCATTAGTATCACAACTATAAATTATTCATGCACTATGGGCCAAGGATATTCGTGTATTCATCAATGGTCATGATCATGCCAACAACTGTCCATCAATGCACTACGGGCTAATGAGGATTTTTTCCATATCATTTGTAATATTACGGTCATGATTACACCGAATAATCCCTGGTCATAATCATACCAAGTCCATCTATGCACTACAGGCCACATATGACTTTCAACATAATATAAACATGAGGATGATGACAATGATATAAGAATTCAATAAAATAAGTTCAAGAATTAATTTATCCAGGAACTAATAACGTCCAAATTGTCAACATGATACTTCTTTGTATAGTAAAATTCAAGAATGCTTAGAAGAATATTTCCATGAAAAGATACTTGATGAAGCGCAAATATCAAGAATATTCCACTAATTTCATGGAGTATAGAAGTCAAAACTTTAACCAACTGAGTATAATAAAGAATGGAATAACAAAAGAAATCACCAGTCATTCGATAGACCGCACAGACAGGTTATTCCAACAGAATAATAAATAACGGAACCAGGTCTTGCGTAAACGCACAGACAGGATATTCCAACAGAATAATAAATAATGGAACCAGGTCATGCGTAAACGCACATACAGGATATTCCAACAGAATAATAAACAACGGAACCAGGTCATGCGTAAACGCATAGACAGGATGTTCCAACAAAATAATAAATAACGGAATCAGGTCATGCGTAATGCACAGATAAGATTTTCCAACAGAATAATAAAAAAATGGAATAATAAAATAATTTCACCATGTATGCGGTACTTCGCATAGACATGTTATTCTAACATAATGATAAAGAATGGAATAACAGAAGAATTTCACCAAGTATATGGTAGCCCGCGTATACAGGTTATTCCAACAGAATAATAAAGAATGGAATAACAGAAGTTCTCTTCATGAATAAGAAAGAAATAATTAATACCTCTTACCGTAAAAGAAGAGTATTCCAACTGGTAGGGCGAGGATATTCTTGAAGAAAACTTGCACTACGCTCAAAGATTCTTAAAACTCTAAAGAAATACGCTCAAGATTATAGAAAAATTCTCTGATCTTCTGGTGTGGTTTTCAATTCTAACTAAGCATCCTATTTATAGGAAAATAGAAAAGATACTATGCTGCACTATGTAATAAAATATAATATATTCTAAATATATATATATATATATATATTTTATTTAAAATCTAATAAAACGAATAACTTTATAAAAGTATTCTGTTTTATATAAAAATATTTTACTATGCAAAACACTATGCATGCACTATGCTACACTATGCATAATAAAATATAATATATTCTAATTATTTTCTAATAAAATAAATAAATTTATAAAAGTATTCTGTTTTATATAAAAAGATTTTACTATGCAAAATACTATGCATGCACTATGCATAATAAAATATAATATATTTTAATTATTGTCTAATAAAATAAATAACTTTATAAAAGTATTCTGTTTTATATAAAAAGATTTTACTATGCAAAATACTATGCATAATAGAATATTATATATTTTATTTATAGTCTAATAAAATGAATAACTTTATAAAAGTATTCTATTTTATATAAAAAAAAATTCTGTCTTATTACATTAATAATACTAATAAAACAAAACTCATCATCATTATTATAATTCACACTATTAATCGACCAGGTCGTTCCCAGGAAAGAGGGGGTTTTCTAATAAGGATTTCTCCCTATTGGCGCGTAATTAGGTAACCAAACCTTTCCTTGGCAGAACTTCTAGACATCATTAATATTGCAAATAATAATATTAATAACTCTGTCATCTCAATATATAAAATATCGATAATAATTGAATACAACTAAGTGACTTCTCACATAATTATCAATAATCAATACCGTGTGCTACTATGCAACCACGCGTATTACTGTACTTTTAATACCGGGTGTTTCAACAGTTGACGGTAAAACTCTCGCCGTTATTTTTATAAAATATTTTTGTCGTTTTATCAATCCAACAATAATTCTGTTGTGGGGTCCACCAATAATTGTGTCGTTATACGAATATTCCCTGTTTAAAATGAATATTCTCCGACCAATCGAATATTATATAACAACTTGCGTACTTTGCAAAATCTATAAATATTACCCACAACTATAATATTATATCAAATTCATTCCATAATATTTAAAAATGATATTTATAGAAAAATCATCTTTATTAAAAAAAATTGGATTCTTACATCACCCATTTTGAGTCGCCAAATACATGGTACAAAAAATAACTACAACTTTATTATTACAATTGTCGTGCAAAATACGACAACACATACTGTGAGTTTAAATACAAATATTGTCTTTTAGACAATATCCACACTCAAATAAGTCCTCATTACAATTATTCATACACTATTTTATAAAAATAGTGAGGACTGCTAAAATAACTTTCTAGAACCATCACTCCATACCCCGACTAGATCCCGCTATATTCTCGCTTCCTGAGAAGAAAAATAGAACAAAAAGGAAAAGGGTGAGCTTAACTAGCCCAGTAAAAAATATTATGACTAAGATAATATACAACAAATTATCCTTAGTCTTCAACAGGGAAAAATCTGATAGAATATAATTGACAACAAGCTTTAGATCAACAACTGCAGCAAAAACAACAATTCATTAGAATAGTTAAGTAGAGAATGAAATCTACTATCATCTATGAATTTAAAAGTCCATCATCAATATTTTATCCCTGTAACATCAATCAATATACATCTTGCATCAAATATTCATCTTTGCACTACGGGTCAAAGATATTCATTTGTATTACCAGTTGGTCATGTTCATCTCAACACCTTTTCATCTTTGCACTACGGGCCAAAGATATTCATCAGGTAATCATTCATCTTTGCACTACAGGCCAAAGATATTCATCAAGTATCACCATTAAGGACTGAGGATGATGAATAATATTTTAGAGAACGAATCCAGTGAGACAGAAGGACAAATATTAGAGATTCATATTTCGGTTTATCCAAATTCAATAATAATCCATAATAACCAATTGTGAAGTCGATTTTAAAAATAAAGATCAAAACATGGATACAATCAAAGATAGTAACCATAAAAGACATCTGGGACGAAAAAGAGAAAATTTTATTTTTCGGTGAATAGTGTCGTATACGTGAATAGTAACCCCGACACAAAAAGGTAGAAATTCCACAATAAAATTCATAATAATATCTCAGCATAATGATATTTGAAGAAAATAATATCATTTAAGAAGAAAATAACATCCCTTACCTCAAAGAAACAGTACTTCGGAATGAAATATCAGATATGATACTGAAGGAAACTTGCAATGATTAGCAACTCTCAAAGTATCAAAATACTCACAAAAATACGCTCGATAATATAGGGAGAGAAAACTTATGTTTCTGGTGTGATTTTTAATTCTAACTCAGCACCCTATTTATAGGAAAATGCTAGCACGCCGAAGCAAACTTGACCTACTACCTGATGGCTTTACCTGCTACTATTGCCACCCACCACATTTGAAATTCAATTTGAGCACATTTCTCACCAACCAAAATTGGGCCTAAGAATTCTAGAATTTTCCACCAGAATGATAAATTCAAAAACTTCAACAATTTCTGAACCAATCACTTCTTAAAATTCATAACAAATCATACATTCATTTTTAACGGTTCAAAATTTGTGGACATATACTCAACTTATATATGTATAACATATCCAAAAATCAAAACGATCCAACGGTCGGATTAAAAATTATAACTCACGCAATAGAGCTTTAAGAACACCGATTTAATCTTTTAATACCTCTAATCCGACAAAATACTGATAAAATACCTTAACATTAATTTCTTCATTTATAACCACATAAATAAATCCATCATTTATATCCACGTCAAATAAATATTTTCTTATTATATAAATCAATAATTAATTATTCACAAATAATATTACAGAATCACAATAATGACAACCAGGCAATTCCCAGGAAAAAGGGGGCTTTCCGATAAGGATTTCTCCTTACTGACGCGCAATTAGGTGACCAAACCTCTCCTTGACAGAACTTTCTAGACATTGTCAATAATGCTATCTAATAATATTATTCAAATAATATGAATTATTGATCTGATAATGGGAAATACTGTGCAATGATAATTATTGAAACAACAATAATATAAACTATCAACGCAACAATTATTGAATCAATAAAATAAAATATTGAACAGTAACTACTGTAACAATTATTGAGTAGTGCTTTCTTACGTAAGAATCAATTATTCCAAAATTACTGTGCAATACCGTGTGCTACTATACAACCACGCGTATTACTGTATTTTAACCATCAGGTATTCATAAAATTCGGGGTCTTACATGAACCGTCGCTATAATCCAAAAAAATCGTCGCCATAGGCGACTGTGTACTAAACTTTGTGAATATATATGTTTTCATATATATATATATATATATATATATATATATATATATATATATTAGCGATAACCCGTGCTTAAAGGCACTGTATAATTAAAATAAAAATAAAAATAAATCATGAACACAAAAAAAATGAAACATTGAATATGGACACACACTAAACTAAAAGCCTAAATTAATTCTTAACGCCCGCACTTTTTATACATACTCCACAAAGTATTTAAATGAAAATTCTTATGAAGACAAATTTCAGTGAATAAATAAAGAATATACAACTTTAATAATTAAATTCTCATAAATTTAAACTAAGTTTAACTACATTTTAAGATTTATTTTTATTATTTATAAGCCTTTTTGATTGATTGTAATTTTTTAAATAGTAACTTGACAATTAAAAATTCTTTGGAGTGAGAGACTGAGATGATGGGTGTGAGTTTGAATTTTTGAGAGATAAATTCTTGTTTGTCGGATGTTGAAGACCCAAATGATTTTAGATGATTGGATGTTGAAGCCTAAATTGATTTGAGGCCGTTGGATGTTGAAGCCTTGAGATTTGAGCAGCTTTGTTTTATATTATAGATATATATTATAATTATATAATTAAATTATATTAAAAAAAGTTATTCCTTCGGTTTTTAAAAGAATATCTTAATTATATATTTTTTATACAAATTAAAAAAATTAAGACAAAAAAGAGTAAAAAAATTATATATTTAACCTTGAATGTACAAAATAACGAAATCTGGGAAGCTAGCAAAACTTGTGAATCATACTATATACATATATATGTTGATCATCATGGTATAAAAAGATGTTACAGTCATTTCAATTCGACTTGACTCTTGATATGGAGCAAAGTTAAGTTAATAGAGTGGAACATCGTGGTCAAGTTTTGCATGGGAGATGACTTTTGTCTAGTAAGTACATGATGCTGAGCTCATAATTCATAAATTATGATTGTGATGGGCAAATAGTGTTATTATATTCAGACAACTGGTTTGTATTCTCTTGTCCCCACTTGTTTTAGAAAGACAAAAGTTTTATTATTGTAAAACATTTTAAAAAGTTACTATAGTTAAAAGCTTGATGACATTTTCAGAGTATATATATATATATATATACATATATATATATATATATGGTCTTTATCCACAGCAACCGATTGTTGGAGAGCAACCCTTTTTTTCCCAGCCGCTACAGCTTGTACCTGCCACTTAGAATTTTTTTTTATAAGCCGCTACAAGCTGTAGCGACTGGGAAAAAATGGGTTACTCCCAACAACCGGTTGCTGTGGATGGAATCCCATATATATATATATATATATATATATATATATATATATATATATAGTCCGCTTTTCCAGCGAACTGAAAGGAGCGAACTAAAAATGAACCGACTATAACGACGATTTTTTTCGTCGCTATAACATAGAAAGCCGATTTTTTACGCTATAACGACGAAAAAAATTATATCCCTATAGCTGATTCGCTCCCTCTAATTTGCTGGAGAAAGTCGGGCTATATATATACATATATATATATATATATATACATATATATATATATATATACACACACAGTTGTGCAATATACAGTCGTGTTATGCCGAATTTTTTGACTATAGCGACGATTCAACAATCACCATAGACCAAAATATTCATGACAACTGTCACTATAGTCCAAAAAAACCGTAGTCATAGATAATTGTGTACTACACAGCTATGTATATACATTTTTTCCTATATATATATATATTCAAATAACTCGGGTCAAATCTTAAATTCGAAACAAATCTTGAATCAAATATCAAATTAGAATCGAAACAAATCCATCCAAATAAATCCTTAAATTACTGGCCTTAAAAGGTCATGACTGGAGGTACTATTACCCAAAAAGAAATGACTGAAAATACTATTGTTAGTAACTTAATTTTTTATATGCAGATAAATTGTAATATAAATTTAGTTATATTTTTAAAATAAATTTTTTATACTTGATAGTACTTTGTAGTTTGTTTATAATATTCAATATTGTATTAATTAAATTTGACGGAAAATGAAAAATATGAACCCAATCATAATTATATATACATATATTGATATTAAGTTGTTAGCAAGTAAATTTATACTCTTTTTATTAACTATTTTGAATACTTGCTTGCCCGTGCCATGCTTGATGCTTGTAAAGAATAAATATCCAACACCAAAAAGTAAATGTAATAAAATAAGAATAAAAGTTCGAATCCCCTGTCTCAATTCAATACAAATTATAAAGCTGTCCTTTCCTTCTTGTATGTGGGTACATGCAACATGTAGTTGTCCATTTAGGATTGAAACTTTACTTTTAAATTGTATGAAGAACCCTCTTACAAACTGTACTAGAAAAGGGACCTAGAACAAATTCTATATATAGTCCTGTGCGCTAGCCTCCATAATAACTAAAAGAATCCACCTAATTTTAATCTTGAAAATGTCTTAATTTAACTTAAAAAAGTCAATAATGTGGGGGAGTACCATATAGAAGAGGAGAGTGGAGAGTGGTTAACATGAAGTTAATTTTGGTCAATTGACTAATACAGTGTTGACACGTAGGCGGGAGGTGATCTCTCCCTGCGTTTCAACACTGTATTGTAAAATTGACCAACTTATCATGAAATTAACTTCATGGTAAACGGATCCATACAAGACACTGCTCATTTTAATATCTCCATTTACCTAAAGATGTAACTGAAACAGTTCTCTCTAACCAAGATGTTCCGGGGATTTGGCAGTATTCAGGAACGTTGCACTTTTATCAAAACCTTGGAGCAAAAGAATCCGAATTGCTTCTAACCCATTTTGAAATGTGAATTGTAGCTGAAAAGGTAAAACTTGGGATTCAGAATCTAGTATCAGATAGATGTTCATACTTATGCAGATAGGCAAATGTTTTACATCACCTCTTCACGTTCTTGTTTGTTGAATGAACGAAGAAAAAAGTTGATAGCATCCATTTCCCCAGAAGGTCGCCCAATGCCTACAACCATTTCAGAGTTTTCAACATTTAATTGTGTAAACCAAATTAAGGTGATTGAATGTGCTCATGAAGTTACCTATTCTTAAACGAGGAAAATCACGGCTCCCTTTAAGGTGATTGATCACACTCTTCATCCTGAAGGAAAACGATGACATCAGTTTGTAAGCATTGTAAATTTGATCATAGATTTCTTTCAGCAAGGCAATATGTAGATAGTAAATAGTAATTCCAAAAAACACTACTGATCAATAACAGGATCGTGTTGATGTAAAATTCCTTTTAAATTTTATTCTAATTTATAATTTTAGAAACAAAGGTGATGCAACATTTCCTCTCCCCCCCCCCCCCCAAAAAAAAAAAAAAATCCATCTCAATGCAGTGGAAAATTGGAATTGGGTCCAGCACCAGCACACTTTTAGTAATTAAAATATGTTCACAAAAATGTGATCTAGTTATACATTCTCCTACAGCTATCGCTAAATCAAGAGGATGTTTTTTTTAGGTTAAGATATTTTAGCCTCATTATTTACTCAGTGAGTCCAAGAGAGAATCACTGGCGCTGTAATGACTAGAATGGTTTTGGAAAGAGGACTGGCCAAACCCCAAGATGAGCATTGAAATGTCAAAAAATAAAATTTTGATATCTAGAAATTATTCTATGAGAAACTACATAAAATATATTTAAAAACATATAAAAAAATAATTAGATATTTAACAACAAGAGCAAGTAGTACAAAATAAGGAAAAGTACCCGTTGTGACCTCCATGCCCACCTTTTGGCAATAACCTCAACTTTGCGAAAGGCAGATCTAAGTCGTCATAAATCTGCGGATAAGAGATAATGATTTAGGAGTTTAGGGATAGCTGATGTTCAATTCTATGGAGGTTGGAGAGTGAAATACTTTACCACAAGTACTTGCTTCAAAGGAATCTTGTAATATGACACAATTGCTCCAACCTTTCAAATTGGCCGACAAGTTCAACAATCATTAAATTACACCATAACAAAAGTGACATCACATTAAATATTCTCTGAAGAGTTACTTACAGACACACCGCTAGCATTCATGAAAGTTTGTGGTTTGGCAAGCATAACCGGAACATTTCCAACAAAACCTATAAAAGAAAAAGAATAACCAATTTATTCAATATAAGGGTTTCTGTAAGTACATATGACCTATAACTATAATACAAGAACATTGTAACATTCGAGAAACTCATGGCCATTTCCAAACAAGCATTCCTTTTTTTCCCCTCCATTATTTATTTATATTTTGATAAAAAGCAAATTGCCAAACAAGTTGAATTGCAACAACCAGAAAGATCGAGCTTGTTTCAAGTGTGATGCAAAATGTATGTTTGAATGCCAGGGGTGTGGAATTACATCATAGTTGTCATGGCGTCGCCATGGCGACGACTAGGCGTCCTGGAACTAGAGAAGAACAAGGCAACGCCTTGGGCGCCGAACCGCCAAAGCTTATGCCTTGGTAGTTGGCCCAAGTTAAGTGATTAAGTCATTTCATGGACTAGCTATATCATGTAATTTTTATTATTTATTAGACTTGTAATATACGATGATTATTGACTTGGTTAATCCTTTATTCTCTCGTAGTGTTTGTTAGCTTGTTCTACTAGTTTTCAATGTCAAGTGTTTTATATTTGAATTTTAATTGTGAAGAATTCATATAATTATGTTTTAATTATGTTTTGAGTTTTAATGCATATAATCTTTTTTGTCAAATATGTTTTTTAAGTAAAACAAATAATATATAAATTGTACATTGTTAACGACTTGTCGCCATATGGACGCCGTGACGGGCGCCTTACGCCTAGGCGTCCTAGCGGTCAACTACCGCCGCGTCTCGCCGTGACGCCGTGACAACTATGAATTACACATTTAAATTGAGAAATTAAAAACAACTAAACCAAAAACACCTTTTCCAAACAATGATTTGAAGGAAACACTGCCCATGGAAATCCCCTCAGCTTCAGCTATAGCATCTAACATCTCAAAACCAACCTGGCATAATACAATAATAAGGCAGAGAGAGAGATATAGAGAGACAATGAGGGAGATTTCGCTTGTGTAAAATTATAAAGAAATGGCAATGGTAGCTTTCACATGTAAATAAAGCTTACTAATTACTACCAAAATTATTAATGCAGAATCTCTTGGGAAATACATCGAGATTAATTCGGTTGAATATTACTAGAGATTTCAAAATGCAATTGTGGGTGGGAGGCATGTATTATTGGATGTTGCTTAAGTTGCAAACAAGGTGGTCTGCGATCTTGATAGAGATCATTCATATTCAATTTTTGTAAAACTAGAGACCTCACAAAATTCTTGATTTCGGAAGGGACAACAAAGCCAACAGAAATGAATGAGGAATAATTCGGAAGGGACAACAAAGCCAATAGAAATGAATGAGGAATAATAGAGTAAGTCAAACAAGAGGAGCAACTCTTATAAGGAAACGAATCAATTGAATTTAAAGAAAAGATGCACTTGACAGAGGAGGAGCCTAAATGGACCAAATCAAGTAAGATAAGTAGGGATTCCATTTCGTTAGACTCCAAATTTGTGAGATTCCAAATCTGTGATAGTTCTAGGAATTTAGATTGCAACCACGAGTGTCCATCATTTGCAACCCTAGAAGTCATAATCTACAAACATCAAATGTGCTAGGCCATGGCTAGGCCATGTGTGAATTATTTTAGTAAATAAGTGGCAGTTATAGGCTTGCCAGCTGGTTATCCTTTTTCTAAAAATAGTTGCGTGGGTAAGGTTAATAGTTTATTCACGATGCATTTTAGCATATTTTGTTTTATTTTGGTGAACAATGATGATAAACTGTAGCCCGTTATAGAAACTTGTGAACAGTAAGTCAGTAACTAAATTTGTTAATAGTGCTTCTATGGAGAATTTATGCAGCGATTTCGGGTTTACGGAGGTTAAAAAAGATGAAGTATGCTTCAAGGATAGAGCTCTGATACAAATTATTAAGGTCAAACATTGGAGTTAGGGTTAATAGAGAAATTAGGGTTTTAACAAGGAGAATATAAACTTGGAGAGAGAGAGAGAGAGAGAGCTAAAGAAATGGACTAAGCAATCCTTTTAATTCATTTAATTCATAATGATAATATTACAACTAGTCTCTTACATAAAGACAACAAACAAGAACCAAAATATGCTAAAATGCACTGTGGATACACTATTACACAATACACATGTGCTAGCTATTTCTAGAAAAAATATAATCAAATAACAAGCTTTACAAGCCTATACAATTTATTTACTAGCACATGACCTAATAAATTGCTCGTTCAATTTTTTTTCCTCTGTAAGTACTCCTTTAAACTTAAGCAGCCTTAGAAGCCAGACAACTGCACCTGAGGATTACCTATCGTTAGAATGTAGATTATTCTATTAGAATATTATTAGAATCTAGCTATTTAGAGAAGGTAGTATTTAGCCTTAATTACAACTCTAATTAGAGCCTTAATTATAGTTTGATTGTAACAGAATGTAGTATATATACACAATGAAATGATGAGAAGGATTTAACCTCTCATATCCACCAATTCTTTATTTTATCACAACCCTAAATATGGGTTTCAACTTGATATCAGAGCCTGGTTCATCGGAACTATAGCAGACCACTGTTCATCAGTACTGTAGCAAAGTTCATCGTACTCTTCATTGGTATTGGTATGCGATAAGTTCCAGAGTGCTTGCCTCTCTCTCCTCTTCTCATCTATAGTAGCCGTGTGTTGTTTGGTTCAGGTTTCCTCAATTTTTCTCATATACAGTGATATTATATCTATTTTTCTGCTGCCAATAACTTTATTGTTTACCTTGCTACCAAATAGTGTTCCTTAAGCCTTTGAATCGTCTTTGTTGATATTTCCTTGGATATTATGTTGCTTTTGTTATACCTTATCATGGAAGTATCTAGTTCTGTCAATAGTGGTGATCCAAGTGGTCTCACTTTTGAGGAAATATTAGCTTTTCGGACACTCTTGTTCACTCCTAGCTTCGTTTATCATGTCCACTCAGGTATATTTCCTCATGCACTTAATGCTTCTTTTGGATGTACCTTTTGGATTATTGATTCAGGTACTACAGAAAATATGACTAGTTCATCCAAATTATTTACCACTTATACTCCCTGCTCCGACAAAGATAAAGTGTTAATAGCTGATGGTTCACTTTCTCCTATCTCAAGGAGGGGCTTCGTAATTTGTACCCCCACTATATCTTTATCCTATGTCCTTCACGTACCTTCTTTTTCTGCAAATTTATTATCTGTTCCATGTCTCATCAAGTTTCTAAATTGTTCGGTCACTTTTTTTTCTTTATCTTTCTGGACTTGGTGACGGGACCGAGGATTGACATTTGACAGTGCTAGTACAATTGGTGGCCTCTATTATCTAGATGTTTCTCAAATTAGTCTACCTTTGGTTGAGAAAATGACTTTGACTCAGGCTCTCCAATCTATCTATGACTCAAGTCTGGTTTCCCTTCATTAGTGGCATTTTCGTCTGGGACATCCATCATTTAGTATTTTAGAATCTTTGTTTCCTCATTTAACTAATCAGTGAAAAAAAATTGTTTTTTTGTGAGCCTTGTGTAATAGTTAAACACAAACGCTCAGTTTATCTTGCTATTCATAATCGGCATTTTTAACCATTTAATGTTATCCATTCTAATGTTTGGGGACCTTTTCGAGTTATTTCTCGTACTGGTCATCGTTGGTTTGTTACATTTATTGATTGTTATTCTCGTATAACTTGACTTTATCTTCTTCGTTCTAAAAATGAAGTTTTTTCCTGTTTTCGAGAATTTTATAAAATGATACAAACACAATTTGATGTTAAGGTCAAAATTTTACTTAGTGACAATGGTCATGCATATATCAATGGTGCTTTTGGTTCCTATCTTACTAACCATGGTATTATTTTTCATATTTCTTGTGTTAAAACTCCATAACAAAATTACATTGTCGAGAGAAAAAACAGTCACTTACTAGAAGTTGCACGCACACATGTTCACCATGAAAACACCTTAATCTTTCTGGGGTGATGATGTTCTTATTGCTTCCTTTCTCATGAATCGGCTTCCTTCTAGAGTTCTCAATAATCGGAGTCCAATAACTTCTCAAACATTTTCATGGCCCTTCACTTTCTGCATGGATTTTTGGTTGTGTGCTTGGACCATGATAAAAATCTTACAAGGGGTAAACTTGATCCCAAATCTCTCCGTTGTGTCTTCATTGGGTACTCTCCTACACAAAATGTATAAATGTTTTCATCCTCCTTCTAACCGAGTTTATATTACTCGTGATATCACCTTCTAGGAATCTGAATCACTCTATCTTGCTCTCTCATCTCCTCAGGGGAGAAATCTACTAGTGCATAGGAGTTGATGGACTTTGAGCCTAGTTGTGGCATTCCTTGTGCTAACCCTTATGATATAGTCACTGATATTTCTTCACAGGGGGAGTCATATGATAGATGGAACGGAACATACCTGATTTAAAGAAGTATTCCCGAAGAGATAAGGAACAGGTCTCGTCTGTACTACCACAGCAGCCCTGCTCGGATCTTAGTTCTCCAGCTTGCTCTATTGATCCTAATGGTAATAACTCAAATATCCCTACTGAAAATTGTGATATCAATCTTCCTATTGCCCTTAGGAAAGGAGTTAGATAATGTAATCAACATCCTATTTCTAACTTTGTCGCTTGTGATAATTAATCTACATCCTATTTCAGGAGTGGAAGGAAGCAATTAAAGATGAAAAATGGAGGACAACTATGATAGAGGAAATGAATGCTTTGAGAAAGAATGAGACATGAGAGTTGGTTCCTCTTCCCCATGGGAAGATACTGATTGGGTGAAAATGGGTGCAGACAGTGAAGCAAAAGTCTGATGGGTCGGTTAAGAGACTCAAAGTCAGACTAGTTGCAAAAGGATATACACAAACTTGTGGAATTGATTATGAGGTGACATTCGCTCCAGTGGCAAAAATGAATTTCGTCTGTACCATTATATCTTGTGGAACAAACTTTGGGTGGAACATCCAGTAACTTGATGTGAAAAATGCATTTTTGACCTTAAGGAGGAAGTATACATGGAAGTCCCTTTGGGCTTGCATCATCAACAACTATTGGAAAGGTCTATAAGTTACGAAAAGCTCTGTATGGGTTGAAACAGTCCCCTAGAGCATGGTTTGACACGTACTATAAAGCCATCATGAGATTTGGGTACAAGCAAAGCCGGACGTATCACACTATGTTCGTCAGACGTGGCAATGAAAAGATTACCATTCTCATTGTATATGTTGATGACATTGTAGTAACTAGAAATAATGAAGAAGAGATGGTTAATCTCAAAAGACAAAACTTGCCAATGAATTTGAAATCAAGGACCTTGACCCCTTGAAATATTTTCTTGGAATATAAGTTGCAAGATCTTCTAGTGGCATCTTCCTGTCCCAACGTTAGTATGTACTTGATCTGTTAACAGAGACAAAGACGGGCATGTTAGGATACAAACCAACTGACTTTCCCATTGAGATTAATCATCATCTTATAGGTGGCATAGGGACCCACTGTTGATAAGAAGAGATGTCAACGGTTAGTGAGAAGACTTATTTACCTCTCCCACATTAGACTTGATATTTCATATGCTGTGGGAGTAGTAAGTCAATATATGCATGATCTACGAGATTGTCACATGGAAGTTGTCTATAGTATTAATACTGAGATATCTAAAATTTGCTCCTGAAAAGGGAATATTCGCACATTATGGCCATATGAGGATTGAAGCTTTTACCGATGCAGATTGGGCTGGGTATATTGATAACCGCCGTTCCACATCTGGATATTGTTCATTTATAGGCGGCAACCTTGTTAATTGGCGCAGAAAAAAACAGTCAATTGTGGCTAGATCAAGTGTTGAAACCGAATATCGAGCTATTGCCTTGGGTGTGTGAATTAATGTGGTTGTGAACATTGTTAGAAGACTTGAGAATCATAACTAATGAGCCAATAACATTGTTTTGTGACAATAAAGCAACCATCAGTATTGTAAATGATCCGGTACAACATGATAGACGAAGAACATTGAGATTGACAGACATTTCATCAAAGAAAAGTTAACTAGTGGTTTCATTTGCATACCTTTTGTTAAGACAAATCATCAACTTGTTGATATCTTGACCAAAGGTCTTAGTAGTACAACGTTTCATCCCTTATGTTTCAAGTTAGGATTGCGAGACATCCACACACCAACTTGAGGGGGAGTGTTAGAATGTAGAATATTCTGTAAATCTGTTAGAATATTATTAGAATCTAGCTATTTAGGGAATGTAGTATTTAGCCTTGATTACAACTCTAATTAGAGCCTTAATTGTAGTTTGATTGTAACAAAATGTAGTACATATACAATGAAATGATGAGAAAGATTTAACCACTCCTATTCACCAATTTATTTGTTTTCTCACAAACCTAAATATGGGTTTCAACTTCTATATTTCCCCAGTTAAGACTATAGCCTTTGCTATTGACTTTAAGTGCTCCTCTTTATTGTGCATGATCAGCAAAAGAGAAGAAATTATTTTGTAGGGGCTTTGCTGTGGGATGAAAGGAAGTTAAAGTCTACCACCTAGAGTTCACTAATAAGAGACTGTGGTTTCAAAACTAACTGTTTTAAGATTACTTTAACTCTGATGTGCCTCTTAAACAATCACCTTTATTCTTCTCGCTCTATTAATATCCGGAAGTAATTAACTCTATACACAAGATTGCAAGATAAATCCTTTGAATGTGGTTGCAGCAGACGATACACAACCATTTAGTAGGGTGATTTGTTTTGTCAGTCAAGGGTGGGTCTGGAATTTAGTCTCCAAAAAGGAAGTTTTCTTTGATGATAAATGGTTGTACTGTACTTTTGATGCCTCTATTCTCATCAACACAAGGTGATTCAAGGAAACTACAAACTCTTCGGAGGAAAGACTGTTTTCCTAATCTTTAGGAATTTGATTAAGGAGGAAAGCTAGAATTTTAACAAACAAAAAATACAAAACTAAACAAAACAGTTGTTTTCAAATTCAAAGTTTAACAGCAACCTATACTACATATATGTTTCCAAAGGCAGCATTAAAGATAATGAATACTCCCTCAGTACCAAAATAAGATCAAGTTTGAGTTTTTAATGTCAATTTGAAATAATTCAAATACAAAATTGATGTGATTCATGGGAACAAAATAGTTTACCATATTCACAATTGTATTCTCTAACATTTATATATTTCATACCAATTTAAAATTTGAAATTATCACAAATTGACTTCAAAAAATGAATATTGATCATACGTACTAAAACTATATATATAGAGAGAGAGAGGGAGAGGAAGTTGTACGGACATTATGGCGAGTGCCATTAAACATCTTTCCAGGATTTCCGAGGCCGATGATGAGCCATGGCTGCGGCTTAGGCTTCTCCATTACCTCATCATCCGCCGCCGTAGAAGAGGTGGGTATAGAGGCGGTATTGGTGGTGGAATTGAATTTATGCGACATCGCTTTAAAGTTCTTCCACTTTCTGCTCCCCAAATGGGAAGAACACAGGGATTTTGGGGAGAGAAAGCGGCAATTGACAGAAATTGCAGCCTCCGTATTCATGATGAATCAAATTGTAGAAAGCTTCCTGTTCCGGGGAAAATGGGATTTTGGATAAAGAACGACGTCGTTTAAAAGTGTGCAGAAAGTTCTTAAAATTTAAATTTTAAAATAAAAGTAAACGCCGTTGCCGGGGATCGAACCCGGGTCACCCGCGTGACAGGCGGGAATACTTACCACCATACTACAACGACATCCATGACTAAATGGTTGAAGTGTTTATATTCGTAATCAAAATACAGTATTTTCAATTTATAGCTAAATATTGTCTAACAAGAGATAAATCTAAGAGGAGGTTGGTTATATATTTTTTCTTTTGGCACATAAATGAAATCAAATGAAGAAAGTGTGTATACTTATTTATCTCCACGAATAAATTATTTTTATGCTACGTTTGGACTGATGTAATGGAATAAAGGAATAAATATAATGAATAAATGAAATGAAACGAGATGAAAAATAATGAATTTGGCGATCATTTTGGCAGATAAAACATTTAGATGATGAAATAAAAATTCATTCAATTCTCTTGATTTTCAATTCATTCCATGTTGGAGGTAGTGAAATAAAATATATTTCAATAGAATGAATATATTTAATATTTATGTTATCCTATCACATTATCTACTACAACCAACAATCAAACATGTACTTAAGACCTCTTGGACTCAGTCTTATGAGCAGTTGTTTTACTATTGAGCCAAGGGGAACTTGGTATCATATTACAATATTGAACACTACTATCAACTAAATATGCATGTGAGATATTAAAAAATTATTGAATTTATTTTTTCAATTTATTCTTTGAATCGAAACACAAGGCAAGTGTTAGAGGTGTCCAGTGGAATAGTTGCAATTTGCAAAGCATGGATTTATTTGTCATAATAAACTTGGAAGAAACTTTATACTGAACCATATCAAACAACCGAGCCTTGCCTGCCCTGCCATGCCAATGTCATTTTTTTAGCACCATGTAAAAAATCATTATATTTATAGACAAATATACAAGAAAAATATATTTTTAAAATTTATAAACGAGTATTTTGTGTTAAAAAGACTTACTTGATTAGGTAGTGTTTAGAGTATTCATAACAGTTTTCCCAATAAATTCTTTATTCTCAATTTTGAAGAATATATCAACAAATTATTATTCAATAATTTCCTTATCCTTATTTAAATCTCTATATAGGATTTTATTATTCAGGGTGAAGGAGTCAAAAGACCGTTCTCTATGTATGCAAAATGACATTTCATACACTCATTTAAGTGGACACGTCAGCTTTAGAAAGTGGTAAGGAATTCAGCGTCATTTGCAATATCGCGAATCTCGTCTTCTCCAGAGCTTCTTCAACTGATGATTTTCTTCTCCAAAATTATTTCAACAGTATTCTTCACCGACTTCCCTCTTTACCGACTGTCCTCTTCACCGACCGTCTTCTTCTCCAAAGTCTCATTTGCGGCATCTCGAATCATTTAATTCGAAAGTATTTTGCAGAAAAACAAAATCTTGGGTTCCAATTTCGATCTTCTTTTTTTTGTTTGATTTTGACCTTGGTTTGTTTCGGGATTTCGAACTTTGTTTGTCTCATGCTTTTGACTATTGGAATTTTAACTTTTAAATTTCAAATTTCATTATTTAAGAAATCAATATAAGGAACCTGTTGGGTACGTAGTGAAAAAATTGAATCCCTATCCTGCAGAATATTGACCCAAATTTTCTCGAAATATATTTTTGAATATTATGGTGTGCATATGATATAATGTTATAGTTGTGGGTAATATTTACAAATTTTTCAAAGTAAAAAAGTTGTTATAAAATATTCGATTGATCGGGGAATATTCGTACGATGACATAATCATTGGTGGACCCCACAACGGAAGTATTATCGTAGTTAGAAAACGATAGAATTATCTTTTTATAAAAATAACGATGAAAGTTTTACCGTTAAACTGTTGAACTATCCGGTAGTAAAAGTACAGTAATACGCGTGGTTGCATAGTAGCACACGGTATTGATTATTGATGCTTACGTAAGAAGTCACTCAGTTATTCTCAATTATTGCTACAGTAATTGCTGCATCATATCTCTCATATTATTGATTCAATTATTGTCACAGTATCATTTGCATAATATTTTGTATTATTAAATCAATAATTGAGACGACAAAGTTATTCATATTATTATTTGAAATATTGACAATGTCTAGAAGTTCTGTCAAGTAGAGGTTTGATCACCTAATTGCGCGCCAATAAGGGGAAATCCTTATCGGAAAGCCCCCTCTTTCATGGGAACGACCTAGTTGTTAAATATTGTGAGTTATAATATTAATGATGAATAAGTTCGTGTTGATTAAAGATGAAATTGATAGTTCCATTGTGTTGAGATTATTAGTGTTAGTGGAAATCAATATTTATTTCGATAATAATTGATGTCTGGAAGTTATATTGACCAATCGGGTAATTAATCGGATAAATGAATAATTAATTGCTATTAATTCACATGATTATAACTATTTGTTCACATGTGTGTACTATTGATTCACATTCATGTACTATTAGGGGAGGTGGTGCAAGATTGATAATACTTGTATGACTAAGTTAAAAATGGAGGTATAGGTGGAGATACTATACTGTAAGTCGTATTTTCACATGTATAGAGCTATTGATTCACATGATTGAACTATTGATTCACATGATATACTATTAGGGGAGGTGGTGCAAGTTTGATAATACTTGCAGGACTAAATTAAAAATGAAAGAAAAGATGAAGGTATTGTACTGTAATATTTCGAGCCCCAAAACGTGCAATTATCGAAACTATATTTTTCTATAAATAAAAGCTCATTCTTCCTTCATTCTCACCAATTCACTAAGACTCACAAGAGCAATTATAGAGAGAGAAACTATAGAGAGAGAAGCTATAGGGAGAAAGAAGAAAAGTAGTCTGCTACTTCACTAAAGGGTGCCTATAGCGACAAAACTATCGCTATAGGTGTTCTTGATTGTTCTTGAGCCTTCATGTAAGTTAACAAGTTAACTAGTTTGACCACATGTAGATTCTTAATCATAAGGATTCTGGGCTTGTAATTTTGTTAGGATTGTGGTACTAATGTAATGCTACAATCACCGACTGGTTTCATAGCAATTCTATCACATAACAGAAAGTTATTGGCCATCAAAATCCTTATCAGGCCCGTTCTTCATTTTCTGGGTTACCCAAAAATGAAGAACAACCAAGGTACCTACTTTGCAACTTTGAATCTTAGCTTTCCAAGCTTGTTTAATGTGTTCTAATAGTTAATACTTGTAGTATTGATGTCAAGGAACAACAATACATCATCAGATCAACCTAACAACATCACAAACTCAAGATTTCAGCCAGTCAAAGTACCTGTTAGGAACGTGTTCTTTAACTTTCTGTGTTTTCCAGAAATGTTCTTAAGGCTGGTGGTCAACCCCCTGTTTGACCACCCACAACTTTGATTCTGTTAAGCATCTAAGTGTTCTAGAGGCATGGATCGATAGTCCATATGTCAGTCTACAAGTCTATTCCAACAACATAACCTAACTACTTAGCATCATCAAGATCAAAGGCCATGAAAATCACTATCTATATCAGACTTTTTTGGGTTTCTGGGTTGTCCAGAAATTCAGTTTCCATGGTCGGTCAACTGACTTTGACCCTCAATAACTTGTAATCTAGACATGGTATGACCATGATTCTAATTCTAGATTACAGTCCACATGACATATTACAAGTCTATAATTTAAAACACAACAAATCATTAACACATAAAGATCTATGAGCCCTGACATATGGTTGTCAGACCACACATTAGGATTCATGATCAGTTTTGAAAAACTCATTTTCTTGCATCTAGATGTTATGGATCCACAATATAACAACCCAGGTAACTAAATAACACCCTCTAACATTGTTCTAAACAACAAACAACACCATTAACATCAAATCACATGATTTTTAAAGATTAGAGTTGTATACCTTTTTAAGCTTTGATCTTGAATATGATCATCATAATCTGTTCTTGGTGTTCTAAGGGCTTGATTATGGATTGGTCCACTTAAGAATTTCGTGGCTTAGAGGTTGAGAGAGTTGGTTGGGTGTTTGTGACCAAATAAGCTTTAATAATGAATTTTCTCTCTCCTTAATATATCTCTTGTACCGTGGATGAAATGATTTTGGCTGATAATGTTGGCTGATTTGTTGAGAGAGCACATTTGGGATATCTAGAGTGGTTTACCAACTATATCATGGCAAGATTTGCACTCAACATAATAAAGAAATGCAAAAAAGGTATTTTAGACAATTGATTTGTAAATTTAATGGCATTCAAGTCATTTGACCTAACCCTTAGGGTTTGACCCTATGGTTTTGCAAATTAATTCTAGGATTTCCAATTAGGGTTTTAAAATGGAAAAATTAAGCTTTCTAAATTATAATTAGGATTTCCTAATTATATTAAGGTTTCCTAATCACCTTAAAGCTTGCTAATTAGGATCAAGGTTTTCTAATTAACATTAAAATTGTTAAACTAACAATTAGGTTTTCCCTAATTGTACACTAGGGTTTCTAAATGAACAATTAGGGTTTTCTAACTAATTTGTTAGGTTTTCCCTAATTAGATTTATAATCAATAGCACTTAAGCCTTTATGCTTAACTTTGGATCTCCAAATTAAGGTTTTCATAATCTGAATTAGGATTTCGGATTCCCGGTACTGTAATTAGGGTTTCAAGAGCCGGTATTAATTAGGGTTTCTTATCAATCGTTAGAGTTTTCTGACTGAACGTCGATATATTCTTAATATAAAATTAGGGTTTGTCACTCATATAATTTATCTGATCAACCCTTGGCCCTTAACCACAAACTGTATACATATATGACTATATACACAGAACATATACCCTTATACACTTAACCTTAATAATTCTCCCCAAAAAATTTAAAATCCTTAAAAATCCTTCACAAAAATGTCAAATCCATATATTTATTTTCTGTCTAGGTCTATTATTTAACATTTATTCAATCTTTTAAGATTTTATTAAATTGTCCAAATTCTCAAGTTGTCACACCTACCAAGTCAAAATGCATCTTAAAATTTCAAAAGGAAAAAATATAACTAATTAATTATATAAACAAAATTAAAAATTTTGGATTTCCACATGACTAGCTAGGATTCTTTTTACCTAGGTAGCCTCCTCGAGGTATGAAGCATTTTATTATGAATATAATGCTCAGCAAATTTGGGGTTTTAAATGAATTTGATCAAACACGTCATCATTGCATTGTAATGCAATGCTTGTAAATGATCCATCAATGTAATAATTTTACGCTATTCATTTTTGGTGACAATAATTATAAACCTTAGAACAACTTTATAATAATGACGTACGTACCTTGCTGTGTGTTCCTGATTTAATGTAGGCAGCTATTGATGTCCGTAGTACGCTTAAAAGTATCGAGGCTTGGATTTGAAATCCATACACATACCTCAGGTGTGCTTATTTGCCCAGGAGTGAAACTCAGCAGCTGGGGGCATCTCGTTATAAAAACAAACTCTAATGATGGCATTTTAAAACAACAGTTTGCACTGGGACAGAAACTTTTGAGGTTTGGTAAATCCTCAAGTTTAATTGTGCTCAATTTAGGGAATGAAATCTCCTCCACATGAAGTAATTCTTCATCATTACGCCGCCGTTCATCATCGGTAACAATTTCTTCAACTGACCCACATGATCTTACTTCTAATCTGTCGAGTTTTTGGAGACCTTTAGCAACGGAGCATGTGAAAATAGTCGACAGCCCACACGAATTAACTTCTACCTCCCGTAATCTTCCAAAGCTAATAGTTCCATAAGGATTATTTTTTCCCAGAAGGCTAAATAAGTCCCCCTCGTGAAAGTAACAGTTGCTCACAACCAAAGATTCTAAATCTCTTGATGCGAGTAACCAGTTTGGTGGAATGATCAGTTGAGGTGCTGGCCTATCACTCCCTACAATATTGACGCTTCTTAATTTGGAAGTGGAATCATCTCTGTCAAGATATATCTGTTCCAAATTAATTTTCAGACCATTTAACTCCAAAATCTCCAAGCTTGGGAATGCAACCTGCAAAATCAATCCAATTCACAACACATCATCTCATTTTAATTAACAATTAGTACCCTGCATGTATTACACTACCCTATTCTAATTTAATACACGTACGTTTGGGTATTAATGATGTAATTATGAGGAATTTATAACTAACTTATTAGTAGAATTGATGTGATTAGAGTGAATTGGGTATGTGGATGTTTTTCAGTTTTAATAAATATCAGTGAAAGTTTTTTCTACGATTTTTGGGTCCATGCCAGGTCATACACTGAATTTACCATGTGAGTTTTTTAAATATTTATTTTGACAATTAAATTTTAATTTTACTACAATTTTGAAAGGAAGAAAAGTAATGTGGTTTATACTCCTTGTAGGGCAAAAAAGTTTGCTGATTTTTTTTGTTTTGGTTTTTTATGAGTATTATTATTTGTGTTTTTAATATAAAAAATTATGCATGTGTGATATTTTTTATTTTAAGATATTATCCCCAAGTGTTTTTTATGTATATATTCAAAAAAACAATTAACTAATTTTTTTTTTTGATTTTTCTTTATTACTATTATCAAGATTTGTTTTTTTTAATTGTAAAATAACATCCTCCGAGTGTACTTCATGAAAAATTTATTATTTGAAAAATATAATTAGCAAAAGAGTATGATTGAAGGGATATAAGATTTTTATTTAGAGGGTGTATAATTCATCCGAATTTGAAGGCATGTATAAATGTGTGTGTGTGTGAGAGAGAGACGCAGATCTCTCAATTTGGGAAAGTATATGATTTGGTTAATTTGGCCTTCATTCCTTACTTCAAGTTGCTGGAGACATCTTGCAGTGGGAAAAATTTCTCTTGTAAAAATTATTACATAGAGTACTGTCGGAGTCGGTTACTAGTACATATTATGAATATTAAATATGCACACATAATAAAATAAAAATTAATCGATATACGGATTTATCATAGTTTAATATTAAGCGGTTGTATAATAAGTATGACATAAATTCGAAACTATATTAATTTCACGGTACCCATAATAGGGGCTGTTTGTTTAGAACTTAATGGGTCTGAATGGCTGAATCGGTAAGTGGCTGAATCATTAAGTGCGTTTGTTTTGAAAAAAAATCGTCTGAATGGCTGAATCAGTCAGATGCGTTGGCTGAATGGTTAAGGCCAAATTTTTGGTCTGAATGGCTAAATGGTTGGCTGAATGAAGTAAAAAAAATTAAAAATAATAATAAAAATAATAAAAAATATTAACTATTATATTATGTAATATTAAATAAATTTACAACAACTTTGAATTTTTTCAGAGGGGTAAAATATTAAAATATGTCATTCAGATCTTTAAGATATGTCAGTTATCAAACAGTTTTTTTCATTCAGATTCAGCTCATTCAGATTCAGATTCAGATTCAGCTCATTTAGATTCAGATTCAGATTGATTCAATTTTTATCAAACACCCCCTAAATATGCGTCTTGCATGGGTAAAAGGCTAGCTAGTTATATTAAATAATAAGCAAACATCCACAAGTTCTTCATTTTGTCCTTTTAGTGAGCAGACAGAGCATAATAAAAAATTAAAAACAAAAATAAAATACTTTAATGTACCTTGCGGGCTTGAGAGGATTTTTGTTGGTCGAGATCGGGTTCTACTATTTCATAACCCTTAAAGCTATTCATCATCGGTAGCTCTTTGAGTTCTAACGTCTTTAGCATAGAGAACTCAATATTGTTGTCTTTTCCAACAGAAGCAATCATCTCATTTATCATCTCACAAGATGTTATTTGGAGCTCTTCAAGGAGCTCAAGATGGCTGGCAACTGAAGGTAGGAACACATTTCTCAATTCTTTGCATCCCTTAATGAATAGAGTAGTGAGGTTGGGATACAGAATAATATCACTCGCGTTCAACCCTGTTTCCATCAATTCAGACAACCAGCGTAGATTCAGTTTTTTCAATTTTGGCAAAACTACTATTGGCTCGGCGATTTCTGTACCATTGGGGCCTTCAACTTCAGAGATCAACGACTCACACTCGTAAATCTCTAGCGTATCCAGATTTTGTAGCCTCTGGCGCATGGCATATGGAATCACATTCTTCAATTTGTGACAACCTCCAACCTCGAGGAACTTTAATTGACAAAAGGATTCCTCTAGGTGGCCATACTCTTCCCAAATCTTTGTTATATTATCCAAATCACGTACATGAAGTCTCTCCAAGGCAGGGAATACAACCTGCAACAAATTAATAGACTATCAACAAATAATTTCTTACATCTCTTCAACAGTCTATTCAACCACTTTGAGATACTCAAATAGCTAGGTGAGTCACGTCAGAAAAATTATCTCCAACAACATTCACAATCAAAAATTATCTTCAATTTTCACACTGTTTTTAAATAATAGAATATATGATGGAAAATGATATTTCCAAATGACTTTTTGATATAGCAACGGTTTTTACCGTCGCTATACATATAGCGACACTTAATAAAAGAATTGAAAAAAATAAACGAAGCATACCTTTCCACATAAGCTTTTAAACATCGGTAGTGAAATAAGACGCAGCTCACTTAATTTGGGAAAGTATATGATCTCGTTAATTTGGCCTTCATTCCTTACAATCTCTTCCATCATCTCACAATTATAAATTTCGAGCTCTTCCAGTTGTTGGAGACATCTTGCGGTGGAAGTGCAGAAGAGATATTTGAATCCCGAACTTGAAATTTGTAATACACTTAATTTAGAAAAAGACCCCACACGTTGATGAGGCTGTCCGTGAATTCTGAATAGATACTCCTCGCCCATGCAATTAATTATGCTTAGCTTTTTCAAGTCCGTAAAGGCTCCTCCTCCTTGGCTGAAACATTTCTGTAAACCCGTCACTCTTTCCAATATTACACAATCACCTCTCTCCACCAGGGTTTTTACCCCACTGTCGATACAACCATTGCACAAGTACACTGATTTTATTGCTGAATCATGTTTCCAAAAATTCATATCACCACCCACACATATTTTATATCTACATAAATTTTTGCAAAAATTTTCATCTGGACAAGATTTGACATCTTCAAAAAAAATTTCCAAACTTGTCAATTTGCTTGGCACAGAAGATAAGGGGGTCTTTCTCTTGGTTTCTTCATCCAAAATATTGCAATATTTTGGAAGATACAATTCTTCAAGGCACACTAAACCTGACAACACAACTCCCATAATTTCAGTACACCGCCACAAATCTAACATTCGAAGACGTCTCAATTGTTGTAAATCTAGCAGCAGGCCTCCAAAACAAGATTTCTGAAGGCTAAGCATCTCAAGATTTTTTAACTGAATGATGTGAGAAATGTCATTCACTTTGCATCTGTGTATGGTTAGACTCCGGAGTCTATCCAAGTTTTGAATAGATGATGGCGTTGCATGAAGAGATTTAATGCTGAGCAATAAATATTTGAGTTTCGGAAATGACTCAAAAATGCTATCTGGAAGCTGTACACCTGTAAAATTACTGCACTTGAGGTATAAGGTGTGAAGGTCTGGGCACACCAGATCATCAGGAAAGTAGACACTGTCACTCTTGAAATCAAGATTGATTAGCTTCCGAGAACTTAAAATATCTGCCTTGTGCCACAATGACTGACAATTACTTTCAGACATGAATTCGTATTCTGATTCTTTGTCATGAGTTATAGATCTTGCAACATCTCTGATGATATCATGCAGTTTAACACTATCATAATATCGACCTTCAAGCAACAAAGAAGAAGATTTGAGCTGAAAGACCATCGCATTTACTCTATTTCTTGCATCTTCCAACGTATTCCAACTTTTAAGCAATCCCGACCCGGTTACAAGTCTGAACAGAAATTCGATCTCAATCTCCTCATCTTCACCAGCCAATGAACATAGCAAAAGGCACAAGTATGCGTCTTTGTCTAGTATATTAAAACTCAACCTCAAACAAGCATACACATCTGGAGGTATTCCCTTAATTTTTTCTGGCTCGCTATTCATGAGTTGATGATGTGCATCCTCCCATAAAACTTTAGGCTTCTTGTGGAGTGCTTTTCCAACCGCAGCAATGATGAGTGGCAAACGTGCACATTTATTGCACACCTGCCTTGCCAAAGAGTCACCTACAACCTCAATAGTAGAAATATCAACAGTCTTGGTGAACATATCCCACGCTTCATCTTTAGTCAAGGCTTCAATCTCAACAGGATCCTTACATTTGTTATCAATGCACACATCTCGCAATCGAGATGTAAGGAGGATCTTACAGTCCTTGATACTAGCATCCCCAAAAGGAATTCCTATTTCTGTGAAAGGAATCCCACTCCAGACATCATCTAATATGACAAGGATCGTATCCCCTTTGCTCAATCTAGTCTTCAGTTGAGAAGTTTTGTCCTCACTTTTCTCAGTTATGTTTAAATAGGTCGCCAGCTGATCTTGTATCTTCCCTATGTCCACCTCCTGACCGACGTTTGCTCGTGCAATTGTTTTGAAAATCCCTTTCGCCTTGACTTCTTTGGAAGCTTCCTCCATCATCCTGGTCTTCCCCACACCTCCAAATCCGTAGACACCAACCACGGGAAAACCATCTTCTTTGTAATTTAGTGCCTCCAAAATCTTCTCGTAAGCAACTTCTCTAGATCCAAATTTCTGGTATTCAGTACTAGATATTGGGCTATACTCTTTCGGTGGAAAATATGAAATTTCACCGATAAGTTGTTTTTTCTGGAGATCAGAGAATTCACTTACTGTGGTGGTCTTCTTTGCAGCCCACCTACCAAGTTGAAAACGGCGGTAGGGATTGGGACACCGCAGCACATGAAAGAACATCCAGGATGTTCGGCCTTCATACTTTTCCAAAACCTCAGCTACTTCGTCATTGATTACTTTCACGTCAGCCTGCCACTTAGACACATGTTCCTTGATTGTTTTTGCATTATTTTTAGCTCCTTCAACTTGTCTTTCGATCTCCTGCTCCTTAGTATTAAGGCCTTCGATTTCGGAATTCAGCTTATCAACATTATCCTTGTAAAAAAGGATATACCCAATTCCACGAGACACAGCTCCAACCGTGGCTTCCGAAATATGATTCACAGCAGCTCCCACAATAGGAATATCAGAAATACTGCACATGGTTTTTTTTTAATGCGTGTAATTTGGGAAACAAATAAAGATTTAATTGAGATGTAATTGATGAGATGAGAACAACAGAGAAGTAGATGATAAGGCAGAGATGTGGATCAATAATATAAACTGACCAGCAAAAGGCTAAAGTGGAGGGCAAGCAAGTTGAATAGATAAAGTGGAACAAAAGATGGAGTTTAGGCTATTAATCCAACTTTAAATCATCAAAAACTAATAAATACTAAATACTACTCCATCTTTTGTAGTATTAAAAAAAAGGCCAAGGTATGTATGTATTGATATATGAATTAATTTATCAAAAATAGTTGGTTGGTCAATTTATCAAATTGATCACCTAAAAGACCAAAGTATATATCAAGAAAAATATCACATTAACCAACTACGATAGTTGACTTCCATAAGTTGTTTAACACGATAAAACATATTTACTTAAAATATTTAAAATAATAATATAATATGATCATGTTGGCATGCCATATTACCAACTACAGTATATAATTGACCACCATAAACAAGTTTAGTCGTTTAAACGCAATAGATGAGAAGTTTTATTTAATACGACCAAGAAATTGAGTCTTTGCTTCAGTTTTCTAGCAATATATCCGCTGCATAATTGACAAAATGTAGAAATAATTGAATACAGTACTTAGTTGCCTAGCTATCCGCATGGGTTTTGCCGGCCAATCCATTACTCCATAAAATTAAAGCTGTCACCGTTGAGACAAAATTATTAAATTGAACGCGCCCACTAATTTAATAATACTTCAAAAGTAAACACTAAAAAAATAATAATAAAAAGTAAACACTAATTTAATGAGATTTTCAATTTTAATACTTGTAGCCTTTCTATGACTATTTAAAATCGGGCTTTTATAAATTTGTTTATTTTTCCTTTTAGTTCTTGCGGTGCGGTGAGCACATTAAATAACAAATACAATAAATGCTTGACTAATTGATCAAAACTAATTAAAATAATTGACGTTTACTCACTCCATCGGTGGGACAAAATTATTTAAGAAATTATTAAATCTACAATAAAAAATATTATTTTTACAATAAAAGTATCGTTATAAATTCTATAGTGACGGTTTTCACCGTCGCTATACATCTACAACGACACTTTTATTATGAAAATAACAAAAAATGTTGTGGATTTAACAATTCCCAATTATTTACTCTCTTCAGTCTCTTTTTAATTAACGTTTTAAAGTTATGCACATAAATTAAGAAATATAATTTATATTTTGTTTAATTGACTAAATTGAGTATAAAATTTTACTATTAACTAGGTCTGACAAAATATGGTTATGGGTTGGTTTTGGTTTTCAAAATATGGTTATTGTTCCATTTAAGAACTAAAACCATATTAACTATTTTTAATATGGGTTGTGTGTGTTGGAACTATATGGTTATTGTTAACTGTTGGGTCAAACTATATTAACTGGAACCAAATGAGTTGGTTAACCATTTTTATTTATTAACACAGTGCAGTTCACAAAGAATAAAAAGTCGCTTTTTAATGAGACATAAACCGCGGTTTAAGAAATTAAAAGCAACTCAATTACAGAAAGAAAAAAAAAAAGAAGGAAACCAAAACTTATGGGATGAAGTAATTATTTATGGGATGAAGTAATTATTTCAATTTAGAACAATTCTTCCTATAATTAGCTAGATATATGATTTTACTGGAGATCATGATCGCAGTCAAAAAAATCTTATAAATTTAGGAATTGATATATTTTTTAAAATAAAAATATGATATTCTGTTTTTTTTATAAAAAAAATCAATTTGAGATACTTTTAAATTCAAAATTAACGTAAATTTTCATAATTTTAGTTAATATAATAATGAATAATATAAATGATTAAAAATAGTATTAATAATAGCATTTATTGCTTTATAATTTTAAATAAATTGTATCAGTTTGTATTTAAAAATATCTTATATATTGACTTTTTTAAAATGATAATGATTAATTTTACGATTAGAAACAGATCATGGAATATTAATTTCTTGTCATTTTTTTGGTCAACAAATAAATATATGGAAGGGTATTAATAATTTCAATTTAAAAATTTATTAGTATAGTTTTTAGCATTTTATTATTTATATTAATAATTTTTATTTCATATTATTACTTAATTAATTTAATTGTGACGGTCACAATTTTATTTTTCAAAAGTTTTGTTTAAAAGTCAAAACATCTTAAAATGGTTAATATGGTTTTTAACCATAACTATATAGTTCCAACACACACAACCAATATTAAAAATGGTTAATATGGTTTTAGTTCAAAAACCAACCCATAACCATATTTTGAAAACCAAAACCAACTCATAACCATATTTTGTCAGGCCTATGGTTATGGTTCAAAATCATATTAACTATTTTAAGATGTTTTGACTTTTAAACAAAACTTTTAAAAAATGAAATTGTAACCATCACAATTAAATTAATTAAGTAATAATATGATATAAAAATTATTAATATAAATAATAAAATGCTAAAAAACTATACTTATAAATTTTTAAATTGAAATTATTAATACCCTTCTACATTTAAATAAATTTTCAAAATTATTATAACCTGCTAATAGAAATGTTGGAATCCAATATACACCATAGTATAATTCTATGAATGTCGTTTAAATATTGAAACATATTTATAAATTATTATTTACATTTATTTATACTAGAATGTCATTTATTTATGGTTTGACCCAACAGTTAACTAACTATATTGTCAGGTCTATATTTTGGAACTAAGGGGGGACAGGGTTGTTGCCTCGGCAGCAGCAGTGAGCATGAGTGGCATGAGCTGGGAGCTTTTCCTGAGCTTTCAGTCATTTGCACTTATGTTTCTCTAAATGCCCAGCTATTGGAATACTATTATAGATGTATAAATTATCCCTATATTATTAAAAATGTCATTGTAAATGAATATAATGGAATGAAATAATGGGCAAGGGATGGGGGTTGCTTCCTATGGGTAGCAGCAGTTGATAACAAGTGATTGTTATAAAAGTTTTGGACTAGTTACTTTAACTCTAGGATTAGGTTGAAGATCTATCCATAAGGATTGGATTTAAAATTTCTAATTAACAAATGAAAAGATTAATTTTTTTTAAAAGGATGAAACATGAAGGGTACTGTTTGGTTGAATGTTAATACATGTTAGCTTTAACACATTAGATTGTATGAAAATAAATCTTGAATGGACTTAAGAATTGTATAAGTAAGTTAGTAAGCTTTGAAATAGAAGCTAGCATGAATGGACATCTAATATTGGATGTATTAAACCAAGTTGGAACTGTTTAAGTCTCAAAGGGCTGTTTTGACATCATAGAAGAAAACAAGAATAATTGATGCATTGGTATAACAAAACGGAACTACTAAGCCATGTTAAAACTGTTAGTACCTTAAAGGGTTGCTAATGCTACAAGAGGACTGTTTTGGCATAACTTAGGAATGTAATAAGGTTGAGTGAGTAGTTGGTTACTATGAGTTGCAAAGTAAATTGAAAACTATTATTCTATTCCTATGATACACAATCATGGTTTGAAATATCTTATGTATTCACTTGGAATACTTAAGTTATGAAGGAAATTATGAAATATTAATATAGTAAAATACAAAAGGAATATGAATTAAAATTGTATGAGATTCATGAACTGAGATTATGTTAAACTCTATCAAAGAAGAAAATGGTTATGGTAAGAACATGGATGATGTATTTGAAAAATGTATATAAGTATCTCAAAAGTAAAAACCCAAACTAAAAATATAATCAATGTGATTATATAATATGTGAACATACAAGCTATATATGTGACTTGAATATTGGACTAACATGCTTGCGAATGCGAATATAATTGTGTAGGCTTTGTGAGAACAAGTTAAGCTGAATTGTGTCAATAGTCTACGAATGAGTCAAGTATTTAAATCTTACTTTTTATTGAGAAGTATTTTAGGATTATTCATATATGGACAAGTTCTCTAAATTCTGAACTGTCTCTCATTATTTATGAATAATACAAGTTTAAATAACCTTTTTATTCCAATCAGCTTCAAAAGATTGGGTTATGTATTTTCATGTATATCAAATGAAATTCAATATGCATGAACAGATTGCAAGGAAGTCTGAATCATTTGTTCTGGCCAAACACATATGTAAAATATTTCAATTTCTTTATAATAAGTCTTGAAATATTATTGTGTCATGATTTAAGCTATTCAACTATATTGTTATAATTTGGATTCCAGTCTGAGAATGAACAAACCCTGAAATGAGATATTTTTATTACACTCTGGGAGTGGTGACATTGAACATAAAAATTATTCTGGATACGATAGTATTGATGATCAATACAGAGCAAAAAAGGCTGATCACCCACCGTGCCATAAGATAAGACGGTTCACAGATAAATTTCTGATAGAACCTTTTTCAATAAAAAAGCATTTTCATGGTCTTATAACCTCTCAGTTGTTCAATATTAATATGATATTCCAGGAATATAAATGATTCAAGATTTATTTGCTTTACAGTTTTTATTCACTATCAAAGTATTCTTCAAAGAAAACATTTATTTATTATTGAGATATTAAAAGATGTTATTACTTGCTCAACAATTGAAAGCTCATTCTTGCTTTGTTATAAATGTTTTCAACTAATCAGGCTCCAGAAGAAGGGTCTAATAGAGACAAAGGAAAAGGAAAAGCTACTGAGTAGCTAGAATACTATGTAATAGCTAGTTGATATGTTTGTAAATATTTAACTATCATATGATAAGAACTTAAAGGTCTACTTACCTGGAATTAGAGGAACTTTGATGTAATAACTTATCAAGTTTGTTATTATATTAAGTTAGATATTTGATATCGTGAAGCACTGAATAAGAGTTTTAAGTACCTAAATTTGGGGGCGTCAAACAAAGTCTGAGTTATTATCCTCATTTTCTCTACAACTGATGACTATTGTCATTCTCACTTGAACATCTTCAAGATTCATTTTTAGTTTGTCCATCATCTTCACCTCATTTAACAGATGAGCGAATGTATTCTCTTGATCATACATCCCACATTTCATATCTTGATGGATTAATGGAATTTTCTAAGTGTGTTCATGGATGTAGCACCCCCAAATCCAGGTCTCTTGAACCTCGGATTTGGTGCATCACCATACATTCTCTTCATACATGTTCCATAACTATTGTAGAATATTCATACATACATTGTTCATTCTCAAATAATTCTACATTATTTCCCAAGGTTTCTAACCTTAACTTACATACATACCTTTGGAATCTAAAAAGGTTTACATAATTTATTCACATCAAATAACATAATAGTTAAATGTTCATAACAATCTACTCTTGAAATTTATCCTTGTCTCTGTCTTCCTTCGAACCTTCGTTTTAATCTGAAAAAGTTATCATGATACAGTAAGAGTGAGCAACTACTTTGCCTAGCAAGTTTAAATATAAGAAGGATATAACATGATTGAAGAGGAATAAGCTTTCAAGTTTTCAACAATGT
Organism: Panax japonicus; assembly: GCA_020205505.1. NCBI lineage: Eukaryota > Viridiplantae > Streptophyta > Magnoliopsida > Apiales > Araliaceae > Panax > Panax japonicus. Next base: position 79,495,053 of record CM035095.1, on the reverse strand, counting down.
AATATAATGGTGAAAGAGCATGAATCAAAACTTCAATAACTGAATAATTATGCTGAGTGGTCAATAGTGACCATGAACAAATTTAACTGAACCTTATGGTAATAAATGTGATCAGCCTTTCATACCCGATAAACATATACAACATGCTCTAAGTGCGAATAAAAAATCATAGATGTGGAATAATTGACAATGATTAATCTACAAGCATGCTTGAAACATAATACTCGAGTTTGATTTAGGAAACTTGCCTTGACTGTCGATTATCGCTAAGCAGTCTAATTAAATCTCTTATGAAAGACCTATCATTTTTAAGATTGATCTTTCAATCAGTATAACATATCATGCCTTGTAATACTATTACTTCATTAATAATTTAGCTAACATTTAGCCACATATCAATAATTCATTATCTCATTATCATTACTATCACTCAATCATCATCTTAAAACTTATTTCTAATATTATTAATCACTTCAAAATATTTTAATTTAACTTTAATATAATATTATTAATCATTTAATAATATTTTAATCTAAATATTATTAATTACGTACGTAATAATATTTTAATAATATTTTAATCATTTATTATACTTATAGAAAATTTAATTAATTGTTTATCCTTTACTATAATATTTATTAATTTAACAAACCTAAAATGTCATAAATATAATATTTTATTAAAAATGACCAAAATACTCTCTAAAAATCTAATTTCTTCATATCAAGGGTCTTTGGTTAGAAAAATTACGCTTTTACCCTTTTTAACACTACATTACTTTTTATACACATTTATACATAACTCAACCATTTACTTGAAAAATACCAAAATATTTTCAAAGATTTTCCTTTTCTAGGATTTGACAGATTATAGTTCTCTTATGAACATATATTTTTTTGGGAATTTTTAAAATTCATTTACTATTTTTTATTAGTCCAAAACAACCGAATATTGCAACATTTTTAATAAATCGAAACTTCGTCCAAAATCTTCTGAAACTTTCTAGGGATGTTCTGGTTATGTATATGTACGTCCTGTAAATATTTCACAATGTTTGGAGTTAAACACTAATATATAGTTATATTCCCTTTTACTTTTTAAGTAGTCATTTCTCGTAAATTCCATAACTTTCATCCTACACATCCAAAAATCGTCATCTTTGGACATGATGCATTTAACTAATCATACTATCATACCAAAAGTTTTTAGAATTTTTAAAGCACATAAAACTCACAAAAATACCCCTGTAAAAACATACAAAAAACTGCCCTTTTCATGTTTTTTTGTTTTTGCTAGATAGTTTTGACATAAACAGCTGCCAAGACTTGAAAAATCATCATTTTTGATTGCTACCACTTGAGTTTACTAGTTAACTTACACATCTAGCACCTCTCTTTTACGGATCGCAAATATGATGTGTAGATCTTAAATTATAACCTTTCAAAGTAGTAGAAAGTTAGAGTTTTCTAGCCCTTATATAGGAACATAGTTTTCATTTTCTTGCTTTTGATCAAACTTTTGACACTCAAAATGGTTAGTGTAAGACCTCAATTTTTAGGAATAAAAATGAATTTTCTATAAATATCATTTTTTTGCTATTATGGAGTGAATTTGATATAATGTTATAGTTGTGGGTAATATTTATAAATTTTGCAAAGTACGTAAATTGTTATATAATAATCGATTGATCGTGGAATATTCGTTGTAACAGGGAATATTCGTACGATGGCACAATTATTGGTGAACCCCACAATAGAATTATTGTCGGATTGAGAAAACGAAAAAAAAATTTATGAAAAAAACGGCGAAAGTTTTACCGTTAACTGTTGAAACACCCGGTGTTAAAAGTACAGTAATACGCGTGGTTGCATAGTAGAACACAGTATTGATTATTGATGCTTACATGAGAAGTCACTCAGTCTTGTTCAGTTATTGCTACAGTAATTGTTGCATAGTATCTCACGTTATTTGATTCAATTATTGTCGATATTTTATATATTATTAAATCAATAATTGAGATAACAAAGTTATTAATATTATTATTTGCAATATTAACGATGTCTAGAAGTTCTGTCAAGGAGAGGTTTGATCACCTAATTGTGCGCTAATAGAGAGAAATCCTTATTGGAAAGCCTCATCTTTCCTAGGAACGACCTGGTCGATTAATAGTGTGAATTATAATAATTATGATGAGTTTTGTTTTATTATTATTATAAATGTAAAAAAACAGAAAACTTTTTACATAAAATAGAATAATTTTATAAAGTTATTTGTTTTATTTGATTATAAATAGAATATAATATATTTTATTATGCATAGTGTCTGCATAGTATTATCATAGTAAAATCTTTTTATATAAAATAGAATACTTTTATAAAGTTATTTATTTTATTAGATTATAAGTAGAATATATTATATTTTATTATGCATAGTGTCTGTATAGTGTTTGCATAGTAAAATCTTTTTATATAAAACAGAATATTTTTATAAAGTTATTTATTTTATTAGATTTTAAATAATATATATATATATATATATATATATTATAAATAGAATATATTATATTTTATTACATAGTATCATTTCTATTCTCCTATAAATAGGATGCTTAGTTAGAATTAAAAACACACCAGAAATTCAGAGAATTCTTCTTCTATAATCTTGAGCGTATTTCTTTAGAGTTTTTAGAAGCTTTGAGCTTAGAAAACTGTATAAGTTTACTTCAAGAATATCCTCGCCCTACCAGTCGGAATACTCTTCTTTCTAAGGTAAGGGGTATTATTCTTTTGTATTCATGAAGAGAGTTATTTTCTTTCAATACTCGTAAGGGCTGTTATTCCATTCTTTATTATTATGTTAGAATAACCTGTCTGTGCGAAATACTGCATACATGGGTGAATTCTTCTGTTATTCCATTCATTATTATTCTGTTGGAATAACCTGTCTGTACGGTCTATCTCATGCCTGGTGAATTCTGTTGTTATTCCATTCTTTATTATTCTATTGGAATATCTTTTCTGTGCGGTTTACGCATGACCTGGTTCCATTCTTTATTATTCTGTTGGAATATCATGTCTGTGCGGTTTACGCATGACCTGGTTCCATTCTTTATTATTTTGTTGGAATATCCTGTCTGTGCGGTTTACGCATGACCTAGTTCCATTCTTTATTATTCTATTGGAATAACCTGTCTGTGCTGATTACGCACGCCTGGTGAATTCTTCTGTTATTCCATTCTTTATTATTCTGTTAGAATAACATGTCTATGTGGATTACCGCATGCATGGTGAATGATCCTTCGTATTCATTCCTTATTAAATTGTGAAAATGATCTGTCTACGTGGATTACAGCATGGCGGGCGAAAATCTATTTGCAATTTCATATATTTTATTATACTCAGTTGATTAAAGTTTTGGCTTCTATACTCCATGAAATTAGTAGAATATCCTAGATATTTGCGCTTCATCTAGTATCTTTTCATGGAAATATTCCTCTGAGCATTCTTGAATTTTACTCCACTAAGTAGTATCATGTTGACAATTTGGACGTAATTGATTTTAGGATAAATTAACTTATAAATCTTTAAAATTTATTCTTGAACTTGTTTTATTGAATTATTATGTCATTGTCATCATCCTCATGCTTATATTGTGATGAAAGTCATATTTGGCTTACGTGCATAAATGGACTTGGTATGATTATGTCCAGGGATCATTCGGTATAATCATGACCTGAAATGTTATAAATGATGTAGTAAAAGTCTTCAGTAGCCTGTAGTGCATTGATGGACAATTTTTGGTATGATTATGACCATGGATTATTTGGTATAGTGATGACAATTGATGATTTAATGAATATCCTTGGCCTGTAGTGCAGGGATGACTCGATGATGTAGTTTATTTATTAAGCTGAGTCTCAGCGATAAAAATTGATAAAAATATTTTAAATCATAGAAGATAGTAGATATTATGCTCTACTTGACTCTTCTAATGGATTGCATATTCCGCTGCAGTTAAACTTGATGTCTATTGTATTTTATCAGTTTAACATTGTTGAAGGCTAATGATAATTTATCTTGAATTATCTTAGTCATAATATTTCTTACTGGGCTAGTTGAGCTCACCCTTTTGCTTTCATTGTTCTCTTCAGGAAATGAGAACGTAGCAGAGACTAGTCGGGGAACGGAGTGATGGTCCGAGATGGTGTTATAGTAGTCCTCACTATTCTATAAAATAGTGTGACAATAGATGTAATGAGGACTCTATTTGAGAGTGGATATTGTCTAGAAGGCAATATTCCTGTTTAAACTATCAGCTATGTTTTGTTGTATATTACACGACGTTTGTATAATTAAGTTTGTATTTGTATTCTGTACCATGTATTTGGCGACTTAAGATGGGTGATATATACCTGTTCTGGGGACGTCATAATTAGATCCATACATAAAACGCTAGATAACATGTAGATCAAGATTTTTGGAGTTTAAGAAGACAAGTTCTTTATTTCATAAAATAATCAAATTAAAATACATAACTAAGCTAGAGTTATTAGATTTTTACCTAGTTCTTTGTAACTCATCTTCTTCTCCTTCCACCATAGATGATGAAGCTAAATGAAAATTTTTTCTTCCCTTCCTCCTCTTGTGTAGTACCCGACCACCCTATTCTCTCTCTCCCTTTCTATTTCTTTTCTTTTTGTTCTTTAGCTTTTTAGGAGAAATGAGAAGTAAAAATTTTCTAAGTAAATGGAAGGAAGGCTCACTACTAGAAAAACAAGAATACGTGACGGAATTTTGTGACAGTTTTTAAAAACAATCACAAAAGATAGTATTTTGTGATGGACTTTTTAAGCAATCACAAAATAATAGTATATATATGATGGTTCTTAGTGATGACTAAGTTTGTCATCAATGTATTATAATTGTGATGGCCATGTCAATCACACCAATTTTTTCAAGCAAAATAAAATTTCTTTTTGTGACGCACTAAGTCATCACTTATAGATATACCCTTTTCGTGATTGCATTTAAGCTATCACTAATATTTTAATATAAGAAATAATCAAAACAATATTTTATGACGGTCGTGACAATCATTAAAAAGTTAGATTTTTTGACGACTTTTATTTGCAATTACAAAAAGAAGGTATTTTGTGATGGAATTTTCAAGCCGTCACAAAACAATACAATATATGATGGCTCTTAGTGATGACTAATTTTACCATCATTATAGAGTATTTGTGACTGCCATTGCAATCACCAAATCTTATTTGAAAGTAATTTTGTTTAGTAAGTCCACTCACATATGTTTCCTTTTATATTTTGTTTTAAAATTATAATCATGATCTGGACTTTAGTGTAGTGGTAATACTCGTTATTTAGTTTACAAATGGGAGAGGGTTAGAATCCTACAAATATCATTTGATACAATTAATATAGATATAATTAATATAGTGAAATAAATTATACGTAAATAGAGATTCACGTTCTTACATTTGATCCCTAAAGTCTTATTTTTTTTGTGATGACTTTGACAATCACAATAGATTATATGTTAATGTAATTGTATTAATCATCACAAAAGCACTAAGCATTTACGTGATTGCAAATACATTTGTGATGCTTAAAGCCATCACGTAAACCTGTCGTGATGATTTTCCTACTTTTTATGATGGATTTAGGCCATCACAAATGACCATTTTTTTAGTAGTGGCTATATATAGATAGTAAATTGTATACATATAAAAATTATATACCTATATTATATCTCTTGAAATCTCCCAATGAAATCCTACTTTACTTACAAATCTAGTAAAATAAAAATGGCTAAATAAGGTGGAGACACATGGCATGGAGTTAAGTAAGATTTGTTGAACAAAATCTTTGAAAAACAAAACGAAACACATGTGCTCAAACTCCTTATAGTGGCCGGGTACTTTCCCCCAATATTGCCCAATTTTTGATTTTTCTTTTAATTGCTAATTTGTGTAATTTATCCTCTAGAAATTACATTTTAATTTGGGCCAAACCTTTGGCTCCAATTTTATTCTTTTAGGCTCTCCAATTAATTTGCTTGGGTCATGTAAAATTAGCATGGTCCAATACCTTAATTTTTTCTTACCCTACTTATTTAATTAGGGTTCCTAATCCACTCATCTTGGATTTTAAATAATTTCTTACATAGATTTAATTATAAAACCCAATTAAACATTCTTTAATTAGGTTCAAAATAATAATAAATTGAGATAATAAAATTAATCTCTTAGGCTAGTATATATTTTAAATACTAAAATTCTCAAGTATTATAACCCTTAATTAGGTTATTTAATTCACATTCCTAATATATAATATTATTTTATATAGCTCATTTTTAATCTCTTTAATATATATACATATTTATAATATATATTTATATTTAATCTCATACATGCCCCTTATAAGTCATAATGTATTTATGACTAATGTATTTTTCATCATTGATAAATAATTATTAAATTCATTTATTAAGCTAGACTTTAATTCAGTGCCTTATTAAAACCTCTTAATTCGGTTTACCATATTCTGAATCCCTTTTTGGACTTTAATTAAATTTCTCATGCTTGATTATTAGGTAGGCTTAAATTAATTACCACCATAATACCTAGCTTATCTCTTCCCAAATGAACTAAGACTTCTAATTTGTAGAAATTCAAGACCAAGGGCAAAATGGTCTTTAACCATTACTAGGGAAGGGCACATGGTCTTTAAGCCATCTAAAGGAAATTTACTAGAAATTTCCTTATACATTGGTCATAAGCAATTTTTTTAAGGACAAAATTGTCATCTAACTATACTTAGGAAATTTCCTAGAAATTTTCTTCAAGGACGCCATGGTCATTACCAAATTTTTCTTGGGGCAAAATAGTCACTTCCCAATTACTAAGAAACTTCTTAGCAATTTCCTTTCTAGGGCACAAAAGTCATTAACAATTTTCTTTTGGGCAAAATAGTTATTTCCCCACTTCTAGGAAATTTTCTAACCATCATCACCAATTATCACACCCTAGTGGGGCCCACCATCATTGACTTCTCCCAAATTAATATTTTTGGGTTCTATTAAATTACCCTTCAAAGCATAATTTTCACAAGATTCTATAATTAAGTTTTCCATTTATTCTTGTATGATTAATTTAATTAATCATTCATCTTGGCTAAAATATAAATATCACATCCTTAAGTATATATGTATCTATACATATACACATTTTCTTTAACCTTTTAATATATCTTCATTTAAAATTTATTTTCTTAATAAAAAAATTCACATACATAATAACTTTCTTACTATTCAAAATTTCTATCATTCACATTAAACTTCTTTACATTGCTTAAAAATTCAAATCAAATCATATAGGTTCCTTAATTTTTTTAATTAATTCTCTATTTCCCATCTAGGTTTTATTCTTTAACTTTTATTTTAATCATTCAAGATCCTCTAAATTTTTGGGTTGTCACAATGAAAGTTTAATACAAGAAGTACATGAAAGTCCCTATTTGTTGCAAGTGTGCAAGCAACCAAACACGTTCAGGTCTTATTGGTTATCTGTGGTACTTATCATGCATGTTGTGTTTATATTTTATCTCTCATGGAAATTGTTCGTGTTCTCCATTCTTCGAGGCGTTATTATTTCACTGGTTTTACAGTCGTATGGCTATTTTCTCAAGTTCAAGCTCAAGCTCCGATTACCTCCATTTCTCTTGAGGGGGAGTATTAGAGAATATAACTATAATTAGTTAATGTTGGAAATAAAAATCTCACACACACTAGAGAAAATGGAGAAGATGTTATCACAAAAGAAATCTTATATTTTTTGTTTGCTTCAAATGAGTTGAGTACATAGGTATTTATAGGAATCTCAATACATGTATAAACTCAAATACATTAATAAACACTAAATGAAAAATAACTTCCTAGACACCTTTTCAATTAGCTTCATGAACCTTCAAATACATGAACCAACAAGTACATAAATATTAATTAAAACATAAATATGCTAAATACTTAATTATTTTGGGACAAGTTTATTTCAACACCCCCTCTTAAACTTGTCACAACAAGTGAGCTCTGCAATTTGCAAAATAATTCGTCTTTGAGTGACTTCGTAAAAATATTTACAATTTGGTTTTGAGTCTTCACAAATACAAGTTCAACTTCTTTCTTTGCAACACATTCTCTTAGAAAATGATACCTCATATTAATGTGTTTGCTTCAGTCATGACACACCGGATTCTTAGCCAATGCAATTGCCGACTTGTTATCGATAAAAATCTCTATTGGATTCTCTTGGTGCAAATTAAGATCTCTTAAAAGATTTCTAAGCCAAATGGCTTGACAAACACAAGATGTAGCAGCAACATATTCCGCTTCACAAGTAGAGAGGGTCACAATAGGTTACTTCTATGAGGACCATGTAAATGCTGAATTCCCCATAAAGAAAACAAATCTAGTTGTATTCTTTCTATCATCAACATCACCGGCCCGAGTCCTATCACAATATCCCTCAAGCTTAAAAGTACTATTTGAAATTGAATAAAATAAGATAAAATCAAGAGTACCTTTGATGTAATGGAGAATTCGTTTAGCAACCTTCAAATGAGTCATGGTGGGGGTTTCCATGTAACGACTAATAAGGCTAATTCCATATACAATATCTGGCCTTGTGGATGTTAAATATCGCAAACTTCCAACAAGACTCTTGAAAAATGTTGAATCCACTGTATCTCCTCCTTCATGCTTTGACAATTTAATACCACATTCAATGGGTGTGCTTACCGACTTACAATAAAGAATTTAAATTTCTTAAGAAGGTCTTTAGCATATTCTTCTTGAGAAATAAAAATTCCTTCTTTGCTTTGCTTCACTTCATGACACAAGTAGTAAGCCTTGAGACCCATATCCTTCATCTCGAATTCACGTGCCATATCCCTCTTAAATTCATCAAATATGCTTGGATTACTTCCGATTAAAATCAAATTATCAATAAAAGAACACAAATACAATATCAAAATTCTTTCCGACCTTCGAATAAACGACATGTTCAAACGGAATCTTTTGAAATCATTGTCTTGGAAATATTTATCAATTCGATTATTCCAAGCTCTTGGCGCTTGCTTCAATCTGTATAACGCCTTCTTTAATTTACAAACTTTATCTTCTTCTCCTTTGAAAATGTAGCTAAACGGTTGTTCCACGTTGTAGCGTCCCCAAATTCGGGTACCTTTTACCTCGAACCTGGTACATTACGATATATCATTTCTATAACTAATGCGAAAGATATAAACATAAATTATTTATACAATAAACTTTTACACATAATTCCCAAAGTCTGTAACCTTAACTTAATACATGCATTCAATATCCCACACGGCATACAATGCCATTCGCATCGGAAAATTTAATAATTCTAACTTCATAATAATCCAATTCTGGAATTTGTCTTTGCCTCTGTCTTTATTCAAGCCTTCGTCTTAATCTAAAAATTTGGCAAAAAACACTTTTACACCACTGTGGTTGTAGTATTTTAAGTAATTAGCCGCTGTGCTTTTAAAATATTCAATTAGCCTACTGTACTTTTTAAAAATATTTAATCAACCCATTCTGTCAAATTTCTTGGACGGACCTCAAATAATTACACACGTTGCATTAGAAAAAAAAATAAAAAAATCATTATTTCTTACGTGGCAAGCCAGTCAGCCAAATTCTTAATACTATTGAGCCACTACACATTAAAAAATGCAATTGGCCCACTGTGATTTTAAAAATATTTTTATGTTTTATTTTCTATCTTTTTCTTTACCTAAATATTTATAATATGTATAATATTAATAAAAAGTAATATTATAATATTTATAATATGTATGTTTTATTTTAAAAATAAAAATAAAAATACTTTTATGTTTTCAATACTTATAAAATTTTTAAAAATAAATTTTTTTTTATGTTTTATTTTCTATCTTTTTCTTTACCTAAATATTTACAATATGTATAATATTAATAAAAATTAATATTATAATATTTATAATATGAATGTTTTATTTTAAAAATAAAAATAAAAATACTTTTATGTTTTCAAATACTTATAAAATTTTTAGAAATAAAAATATTTTTATGTTTTATTTTCTATCTTTTTCTTTACCTAAATATTTATAATATGTATAATATTAATAAGAATTAATATTATAATATTTATAATATGTATGTTTTATTTTAAAAATAAAAATAAAAATACTTTTATGTTTTCAAATACTTATAAATTTTTTAAAAATAAACATATTTTTATGTTTTATTTTCTTTCTTTTTCTTTACCTAAATATTTATAATATGTATAATATTAATAAAAATTAATATTATAATATTTATAATATGTATGTTTTATACAATCAATACCTCATTAATTTTTTCTTTTCCTTTCTTTTAATCATTTTAATTCTAAATAATAGAAATAATCAAAATATTCAAAATTTTTAATTATTTAGAACAAAATATTCAAATTTTTTAATGGATTTTCTTTATAATTTTTTCTTCTCAAACAAAAAAAATAAAATAATAAAATCATTATGTGATAAAAAAAATAATTAAAATTATTTTTCTTCTCCTTTCTTTTAATAATTATTTTTATTTTAAAAATTAATTCCAAATAATACAAACAATATATCAAAATTTTTGTATCAATGAGATCTATTACAACATTACATTAATTTCAACAAAAAAAAAACAAAATAAATAATGCAAATTACAAACATAAATAAATAAAACATTATTTATCCTCATTTTTTCCTAATTAATTCAAACTCAAACCCCCCCTACTATTCATCTTCTTCTTCACCAAAATTGAAACCCTGGAATTCATCGACCCAACACCACCAGTCGCCTACCCAAAGCCATAGAATCCGGCCAGAACAACCCAGAATTAAATGAGATCAAAATAGCATCAGAAATTGAAAAAAAAGCCGATTAACCAAACAATTTCATATTAAATCCACAACATATTTGAGGGAGGGGAAGGAGGAGATGTCGTTTTTTCCTCTCCTTTCTCTACCACTGGTGAAATAAGAATTTTGTAGAAGAGGCAAGATCGAGCAATTTCAGATTTGTGTGTCGTATGATTGAGCAATATATCTCTGTAGTTTATCCAGATTAGAGATTTAGATAGATACTTAACAAGAAATTTGGGATTCGACGAGAGAGGTAGAGGGGCTACGGAGAGAGCAGCTACGGAGAGAGCACTTGGTCTATGATGGTGAAGATAAGGATACATCGCTGATGGGAGATGAGACAAGAGAGGGTTAAATGAGATGAATAAAATTAATTTTATTATTATTTTAATAAATAGTATAATATTAATTTTTATTAATAATATACATATTATAAATATTTAGGTAAATAAAAAGAAATAAAATAAACATAAAAATATTTTTATTTTTAAAAATTTTATAAGTATTTTAAAATATAAAAGTATTTTTATTTTTATTTTTAAAATAAAACATACATATTATAAATATTATAATATTAATTTTTATTAACATTATACATATTATAAATATTTAGGTAAAGAAAAAGAAAGAAAATAAAACATAAAAATATTTTTAAAACCACAGTGGGCCAATTGCATTTTTTTAAAGTGCAGTGGCTCAATAGTATTAAGAATTTGACTGACTGGCTTGTCACGTAGGAAATAATGATTTTTTAATTTTTTTTTCAATGCCACATGTGTAATTATTTGACGTCCGTCCAAGAAATTGGACATAATGGCTTGATTGAACATTTTTAAAAAGTATAGTGGGCTAATTGAATATTTTAAAAGCACAATGGCTAATTGCTTAAAAGACTACAACCACAGTGGTAAGTGCTAATTGCTAAGTGCTTTTTGCCCTAAAATTTTTATCACAATATAGCAAGGGTGAGCAACTATTTTGCCCAGCAAATTTAAGTACAATAATGATATATCATGATTGAAAAGGAATAAAATTTCAAGTTTTCAACAATATAATATAATTATGAAAGAGCATGAATCAAAACTTTAATAACTGAATAGCTGAATAAGTATGCTGAGTGGTCAACAATAATCATGAACAAATTTAACTAAACCTTATGGTAATGAAGGTGATCAGCCTTTCATACCTTATGAACATATGCAACATGCATGAAGTGTGAATCAATAATCAGTATAGATGTGAATAATCAATAATAATTATTCACTAACATACTTTGAAAATACAACTCAAATTTGAGTTAGGGAAACTTGCATGTACCGTTGATTACCGCTAAGCAATCTAATTTAATCTCTTATGAAAGACCTATCATTAATAAGATTGATCCTCCAATTAGCATACTAGATTTTCTTTCACAATACTATTACTCATATAATAAATTATCTAACATTTAACCACATAATCAAACATTGAACAATTCTTTAACTCATTAGTAATATCATTATCCCTTAATAATATTAATATCACTTAACCAATATCTTAAACTTTTGTCTAATATTATTTACCCTTTAATAATATTTTAGTCACTTAATATTATTAACCACATAATAATATTTTAATTATACTCCTTTAATATAATCTTAATCATTCACAAATATTAATAACCATTTAATAATATTTTAATCATTATCTAATATTATTAATCATTTAATAATATTTTAATTATCTAATATTAAATAATCATTTAAAAATATTTAAAACCTTTACTAATATTATTAATTATTTAATAATATTTTAATTGTCTAATAAAAGTCTCACACATTTTAATATGCAAATATTTTACATATTGAAGCTTAAACCATTTATATTCCTTTATAGAAATATCGTTTACCTATACTCACAAATTCGGAGTTTAAACAGCTAATGCATAACTTTTATAATAAAACTCAATTTACTATATTATTTCTTTAATTTAAATAATTTTTACATCAGTTTGTTTGTTCATGAGTCAACACTGACTGTTGCCTCATATATAAATTTTATCTCACTAACACATTCGCTTTATTTTTCATTTTACGATTATTTGTATTTTTGTTTTATATATATATATATATATATATATATATATATATATATTTCGTTGCATATATCTCAGCTCAAAAACTCTTTTTGAGCTCTGAAAACCTCAAAATATAATTTTTATGATTAATATAAATATTCAAATGTTTTACGTTCTTCGTTGCACCACAAAATAATTTTATAGACAACTATAATTTTTATTTCGCTTAAATATGTAATTTATATTTATTACATATATTTATTACTTTATTTATACCTAATATGAAGTTTCTTGGTATAAAATATCATTTATAATCAAATCTCGTCCTGCAGGACTTTATTACATTTATTATGACTTATTATTTCGTCGGAACGCGATTCGGAATGTCGAACGTTAAAATTGCTTGACGTGCCGATGCTCGACGTCGCTCGTTTTAATGTTCTGACAAGCTTGTTTGCTCATTTTTAACTTTCAAACCACAAGGCCTATAATAGTAAATTTTTGGGCATGATATAGACCTCATGTCATAGTATTTTAGAAAAATTTCTAACCGCGAAAACCAATTACGGAACCCATCAAAAACAGCGTGTCAAAACCCCAACAAGCAGCATGCACAGCAGGCACCGGCGGCACCAGCAGGCGTTTGGTGTGCCTGGCCTTGCTGTTGCATGGCTGGTGCAGCCCAGCTGCGGTTGTGCATAGCAAAACAACTTCTTTACGATTTTCGTACGCGTTACTCTTAACTTTGATTAATCTGATTTTTGGATATGTCATACATGTCATACCAAAGAATTTTGAAAAAGTATCACCCAACAATTTCGGACCTTTTAGGCAGCCTAAAACAAGCCCAAAAAATGTCCACTCGCAACAGTTTTCATCTTTTTCCCAGATTTACCGTTTTTTGCAAAAATATTCATAACGTTTTCATTTTAAAACATTTTTAGGTCATTCTTGAGCCCACGCGAAGCTAACTTCCGGGACTACAACTCTTCCCTACTAACGTTTTTCCAGATTCTGAACATATCAGCCCAAAAATTCGTGCAAAGAGACTGAACAGAAATCGATTTTTTGATTTTGACTCGGCTACTTTAAAATGACACAATCTATCCTCCGAAGTCAGATTTTGTTCGTTCCGGAGTCTACTGAAAGCTTATTCAGTGTACTACAACATACCAAAAGCCCATAGATTTTTGGAACACCTAACTATTCCCGAATTTTCCTTTTTGAGTAAGCAGTCCACTAGTTGTTCTTTTCTTTTCTTTTCTTTCTTTGTTCAAACTTTCAACACCCAAAATGGTTAAATCTTACCATAAAAAACTATTAAACATGTAGATCAAAGATTTTTAGAGTTCAAGATCATAACTCCTTTATTTCATCAAACCATAAAAAAAATAAAATACGTAAATTTAAGGTTATGTTTCTAGAGATTTTATACCTTTGTAGTATGCTATATTTCTTCTTCTTCTTCCATCCAGGGCATGAGATACTTCTCCTCCTCTTCTCTCTATGTGGTCAGCCGACCACTCTCTTCTTTTCTCTCTCTCTATATTTTTCTTGTCTTTTTCTCTCTCTTGCCTTGCCGGGTACATGCACCTCCTATTGCCCATATTTGCATTTTATTTAAGGGTCCTTTACATAAGTATACAACAAATAGAAAGTAATTACAAGAAAAGTGCATCAACTAAATAATTACAAAAAGAGTATAATTAAAACTCATATTACAAAAATAGTACAATTCACATTAATAAAGAAACCTAAAATCAAGGATAACTAATAATTCAAATTCAAATTCAAATCTTGTCTCTAACAACAATTTCAAATCCATATTTCAAAATTCAAATCAAAATGAGAAAATAAAAATAAAAAAATTATGAAGGAGCTAATGTTCATCATCCTCCTCTCTCGCCGCCACCGCTGCCGCCGCCACAAAAATTGACTAGTAACTGCATCACATTTAAAATAAAATTGGTAATCAAATACAACTGAATTGGTTACCTTGGTCTAAAAGTTTGGCAACCAATTTCATGTTGGTAAATAAAAAATAGAACACTGCATATTTATACCAAGGTAACCAAACTTTTATACCAAGGTAATCAAACTTTTATACCAAGATAATCAATCTACCTTCACACCTGTAGTATGAATTAGTTACCTTGATCTGAAAGTTTGGCAACCAACTGCACGAAGGTTTGGCTACCAATTGTATTACATGCAAAATAAATTGGAAACTTAATAAAACAGAATTAGTTACCTTGATATAAAGGTTTGGCTACCAACTGCATTATAAAAAAACTACAGAAACAGAGCGACGATGGCGGAGGGAGGGGGTGGGGCGTGGGCAGTGGGAGGAGGAGGAGGGGGTGGCGGAGGGAGGGGGGAGGATGAGGGGGTGGCGGAGGGATGGGGGAGGAGGAGGAGTGAGGGGGAGGGGGAGGGGGTGGCGGAGGGAGGGGGTGGGGGTAGCGGAGGGAGGGGAAGGAGGAGGAGAGGGGCGGAGGGAGGGGGAGGAGGGGGTGGCGGAGTGAGGGGGTGGGGCGTGGGCGGTGGGTGGAGAAAGGAGGCGGAGGAAGAGGAAGGAGAGGGTGTGGGTGTGGGGCTGGGGCTGGGGCTGGGGCGGGAGGAGTAGTGGCGGGGGGCGGAAGCGGGAGGAGGGGAGGCGGGAGGAAGGGGAGGCGGAGGGTGGGGAGGGGTTGGACAGGAGGAGGAGGAGGTGGAGGGAGGGAGGAGAAGAAGAAGGGAAACATAAATGGAGTGGGAGAAAATCGTGGGAGAGATGGGGAGAAAATTGTGGGAGAGATGGTTGAGAATTAAAACACATCCCATAATTAAAGGAATCATAAATATGTACTAATAATAAAAATAAAATTTTAAAGATATTAATTATGTAAATATTTAATGAGGGCACTTTTCTTGTAATTATATTTTTAAATGTACTATAAAATGTAATTGTTCCTTTATTTAATTGCTTTAATTAGCTTAGTATTTGGGCCAAAGTTTGGGCCATGTCCAATAAGGGTTCTCCAATTAAATGTTTGGGCTCTCTAACTAAAATGGTTTGGACCATATTAAAATAACATTGTCCAATACATTAATTTTACCTTACCCTAATCATTTAATTAGGGTTTCTAATCCACTCATTTTGGATTTTAAATAATTAATTCAGCTATTATTTTAATGTTTTTGTTAAGTAATTAAATTACCCAATCTTAGTAACTTAATTTAATCAAATAAGTTACTACATAAATCTCCTTAAACTATTTTAGCCTCATGAAATCATATAATTTATATAACCCATCTTTGATATATAAATTATATAAAACATAACATAACATACTTAAATTACATATTTATTTTATAATTATAAAATAAATATATATAAAAAATATGGTAGACATAATTTCTTATGTAAATACATTTATTTACATACTCAAGATATTATAATATAAAATTCTTACCTCATTATCATAAATTCAATTAAGAATTTATTTAATTCCTTAAGATATTCCGATAGATATAATATCTTTTCTTGATTAAATTAATTTCATATAAGAATTTATTCTAATACTCTTGGATAAAGTATATATAAATATTATATCCTGCCTCTTGTTTTTTTTGCTTCATTACGCAAATTGTTCCAAACAATTTTATTTTCCCCGCGTAATAAACATATATATATATATATATATATATATATATATATTATATTCACCCTGGTAGCATCAAGATGTACCAAGATCTTCAACAACACTTTTGGTGGCCAAATTTGAAACGAGAGGTTGCAGAGTGTGTTTCCAAGTGCCTAACATGTCAGAAAGTGAAAGCAGAACATCAAAGACCGAGTGGGTTGCTACAACCTTTAGAGATTCCAGAATGGAAATGGGAACATATTACGATGGATTTCGTGGTTGGCCTACCGACGACTCAGAAAGGCTACGACGCAGTATGGGTTATTGTTGACCGATTGACGAAATCCGCACACTTCCTTTCGATCAGAATCAGATTCAACCTAGATCACTTGGCAAGGTTATATGTGAAAGTGATTGTTTCAAGGCATGGAGTTCCGGTGTCAATTGTTTTTAATAGAGATCCGCATTTTACATCGAACTTCTGGAAGCGTCTACAGGAATGCATGGGTACACAGTTGCGAATGAGCAAAACATATCACTCTCAGACAGATGGACAGAGTGAGAGAACAATTAAGACATTGGAAGATATGTTAAGAGCTTGTATAATGGACTTTAAAGGAAATTGGGATGACCATCTACTGCTTATAGAGTTCGGCTACAACAACAGTTACCACGCTAGTATTGATATGCCACCCTATGAAGCGTTATACGACAGAAAGTGCAGAACTCCATTATATTGGGATGAAGTTGGCGAAAGACAACTACTAGGCCCAAAATTGGTACAACAAACATCCGAAATAGTCAAAGTGATCCGAGCGAGATTGACAGCAGCCCAAGACAGACAGAAGAAATACGTCGATCCACACCGTAAGAATGTTGAGTTCGAACCAGGTAGTTATGTGTTTTTAAAGGTCTCTCCTTGGAAAGAAAAGATCAGATTTGGAAAGAAAGGGAAATTGAGCCCAAGATTCATCGGACCCTTTGAAGTTCTGAGAAGGGTCGGAAAAGTTGCTTATGAGGTAGCCTTACCTCCATCTCTAGAGAATGTCCACAATATTTTCCATGTCTCAGTCCTAAGACCCTACAAACCCGATTACAAGCACGTGATTGAATATGAACCCTTACATTTTGACAAAGACTTGTCTTATGAAGAAATTCCTGTTCAAATTGTCGATCGAAAAGAACAAGTTCTGAGAAATAAAGTAATATCTTCTGTTAAGGTAATTTGGAGGAACCACAACGCTGAAGAAGCTACGTGGGAACTCGAAGAGAATATGATGAAGAATTATCCTCATTTATTTACTTAGATTGTTATATGCGATTCTGGGGACATAATCTTTGTAAGGGGGGAAGAATGTAACGGGACGACTTGTTTGAGTTATGATTCTGGGGACAAAATCCTTTTAAGAGGGGAAAGATGTGACAACCGTAATTTTGTAAGTTAATTTAAATATTTATTGGATTGAATAAATATTTTTCGATGAATTATTTATTAGATTAAATAATTAATTGATGAAGTTGTGGTAGATTAATTTAATTATATGTGTTACATTTATTAAATTAATATGGAGAATTTTTATTATTCGAAGTATGTGATTACATGAGCTTATTAAATTAAAAGAAATATTTAATAAGCCTATGTTATTTTAATTAATTTAATTATTAATTAGAGATTTAATAATTTGATATTATTAATCAAGAGAATTTGAATTATGTGACTATGTGTATTAATGAGAATTTACTATATTTTAATTAAAATAAATTAATTTAGATAATTGATTTATTTTATATGGATGTGACATTAGTTAAACTATATAATAAAGCCTTATTAAATTAAATAATTTTTTAAAACCTATTCTATCTAGCCAAACATGGCACTATGGGAAGTTGAGGGCAGTTACCCATGACTAGGTAACTGATCACCAACGCGTCAGTTGATTTCTGTATTATATACGTCTTCATTTCCTTTTTCTTTCATTTTTTTCTAAGTCTAATATTAAGCAGAGAGAGATACAGAGAGAGTTGGGAAAATTTTGAGAGAGATTGGGAGAAACTCTGTGATTGAAGTAGAGAGAATTGTTAATTTATCTAATCTACGCACGAGGCAAGTTTCTTACCCTAAACTTTCGTTGAGCAAGTTTTACTAACCCTACTTGTTATCGTTATATAAATTGATTAATTCCTCTTTCGATATTGAGCAATTAAGTTCTCATTATTATTAATCAAGCATGTCTTGTATATTAAAGTTTATTAATCTTCAAGCATGATGTTGTTATACAATAATTATTCTATTGTATACCTTTTGAGATGTTATTCAAGTTAAATATTCATTTAATGTTAAACATTATTAGACTAGCGAACCCTTATTGATTCGATTAGTCCATAGTTGATAAGCGTTCTAAATTTCAAAATCCATTGATGAATTATCCAAACCAAACTTCCTTTGGTGCGGACTCGAATGTCAAACTGAGATGAACAACCTTGTATAGGGGATTATTTACGCTTTAGCGTTAAGATATTGTGCACAGTATGGTACTAAGGGCTGATCCCCCTAAGTACGAGAAGAAGAGTCCATAGTCTTATGACTGTTAAAGGTTTCAAGTAAAAACACTTGACAACCTAGGACATAGTTCAAGGTCTTATGACCCTCAGAATTTCTTTTAATTCTTGTTATTCATTCTTAATTCAAAAGTTGAGCTTTATATCAGAAGTTATTATTTCTCTCGCATGCTATTATTCATTGTTATATTGTTATACTTGTGGGCAATCGTGCTCACTCTTGCGTAATAATAACATTGCAGTTAAGAACGAAAGAGCAGACGAACCTTCCACTAGTAAGGGCAAGGGTAAGCTTAGCAAGTAATGAAGACTATTTTATTATTGTGGTTATGTGATGTAATTGGAATTGATGTTACTAAGACTTATTTGTTTATGTTTTCCGCACAGATGTTTTAAGGTTAGAGTAACCTGAGATTTATTATTATTCAGTTGATGTAACCCCATAAGGGGAGAGATTTTATTATTATTTCTATCTATTGTATGGTTTATATTTATTTATGGGTAGATAGATAGATGATGTTTGTACAGTAAACACCAAATCCTGTAGAAATGGAAGTACCGGATTTGGGGGTGTCACATGTCCACTCCCCTAATGTAGGTTTCTGAGCAACACTATACACAATAGACTAAGTGTAAAGGATAGACCATCAAAAGGTTAAGCACTTTCAAGATTGCTTCATGAGCTTTCTACTCCTATTTAAGAAAGAAAAAACACATTAGCATTTTTATTGCAAGTTTACAATAAAAGTTGGTAATTGACAATTAAATTAACTATAATATAACAGAAGCATGTACTTTTTAGAGCAAAGGAACTTGTAATTTCTATAGCATTAACATGTAATCATATTCAGCTGCATTCCATTAATCTATCAAGGCCCAATACCTAAACAAAGACAGTACCATCTATGTAGGCATGGGGATTGAATAAGGTTACACTTTCTAATATACTCGGGTTCTCCATAAGCCACGACCATAGATTCACGACGACTCTGAGACATGTAAATTGCAACCAAGAAGAAAAGCCAAGACTTGATTCACCTACTGACAGTTAATCATTACAGCCAAACTTAACAAAATAGGCCAATTTTTCGGAAGTTAGGTGAACAAGAAAAGCAAAACTGAGAAAATGAGAACCTCATACTGCTTCCTAATCTAGAATATAAAGCTTTTATCACATATAACATAAATTATACAGATCTTTTATTGGTATTACTTGAACAAACAAGTAAACAGAAGGCACCTCTTAACAGCTTCAATCATTTAACGAAAGACTAACCATCAGGTTTATCATGCAGGCATTATCCTTCATCCAGATCCCAATAAAAAGCATATATTATCACATTAAACAATTGTGTGACTCTATATGCATACTAGCATTTCTAACTTTAAAGTAACCAATTACTACATTGTATATTTTCATTTTATATTTTCATCCTTGAAGTCTGAATTGAGGCCAGAGCCGGCCCTGGGCAAGGGCCACGAGGGCAACCGCCCAGGGCCCACAGTTGAGAAGGGCCCAATTTTTTTTTTATAATTAAGTTTATGTATTTATGTGTATAAAAAAAATAAAATAATAAAAAGATTAAGGATATTATGTATTGAAAATGATATGTTAGAAAATATTAAATACAATAGTATAATTGATGATTTTGCATCTAATAGTGCAACAAGAAGACATTTTAAATAATGTTTTTGGTTTAGATTTCATTGGGCAAAACTAAAGAAATACCCATTGTAGTTGGTAGATTTTTACTGATTACAACATATATTGAACTTTTAATTTTTCAAATTACACCACTAAACTAATTATTATTTTAAAATTGGGTCATTCTGTTTAAAAAAATAAACGGACCTTAATTTTTTATCTACAAACCTAATTAATTACCCACTGTAGTTGACACATTTTACTGATTACACCATTGAACTTTTAATTTTTCAAATTACCCCATCAAACTAATTAAAAATAATTATTTTACATATTTTTAAAAATAATTATTATTTTAAGTAAAAAATATTAGAAACTTTTTTTCTTCATAAAATGAGTAGAGTTTCATAAAATATAAATTCAAAAAAATTAAAGTGATTTTAAATTAAATTAATGTCTACTTAATTTTTTAACAGAATGACACATTAGAATTTTTTTTAAAAAAACTAAAAATATAAATTAAAATAACAAAAATAGTAAAAGATAAATAAAAAATTGATTCAATTTTTTCAAAAAAAAATTATTAATTTTTATAAATAAATATTATTTTCAAGAAAAAAATTGGAAAATTCTTCATATTTTAAAAAAATGTGTAAAATTTTATAAAATATAGATTAAAAAAATAAATGTTATTTTCAAAAGAATTTTTTTTTAAATCAATAAGGTTTCATAAAATTTTAATTTTTTGAAATCTATATTTTATGAAACTTTACTCATTTTATGGAAAAAAATTAAAGTTTCTAATATTTTTTTACTGAAAATAATAATTATTTTTAAAATTGTTTAAAATAATTAATTTTTTATTTAGTTTAATGGGGTAATCTGAAAAATTAAAAGTTCAATGATGTAATCAGTAAAACAGTAAAACGTGCCAACTACAGTGGGTAATTAATTAGTTTTGTAGATAAAAAATTAACGTCCGTTTATTTTTTTTAACGGTATAACCCAATTTCAAAATAATAATTTGTTTAGTGGGATAATTTGAAAAATTAAAAGTTCAATTGTGTAATCTGTAAAACTTACCAACTACAGTGGGTATTTCATTAGTTTTACCGATTTCATTAATATTTTTATTTTGTAGGTACATGTAATGATTCTTTGCTTCGATGATATTTTAAAATGTTCTTCCTTATCTTTTGTAAATTCTTATAATTTAAATAAAATTAATTAGTTGATAATTTATTTATTTTTTATTTAATTTATATAAAGTGGTACACTTGAGAAAATTTGTCTTCGACCTTAGAAAACCCAGGACCTGCTCTGATTGAGGTAATTTAATGTCAAGGTAGCATAAGTTAATTGTACTTACGACATAAGATCATACATTTAACCCAAACGACTGATCAAACTAAAATATGTTAATAGCAATTCCCGTCGAACCACCTTTTTCTACTATGTGCACATGCATGCATAATAGTATGGGTCCAAGTGAAAATTAGGGTTCACATGACATAATTGAATTAAATGTACAATTAGAGTTTCACGACCTCATTAAATGTATAAATTAGGGTTCACATGACCTAATTGAATGAAGACGGAAAATCCAAAAATAAATGTACTAGACCCGAGAGAAGCCTCCACGAGTTCCGAGGCAGAAGGCTCGTAGAGGCGGCTCATTTTGGGAATTGATTAAGGGATTGGATTGGTGGCTAGAACGACAGGACAATATGAGCATTATTCTAAAGACTAAAGGGTATTTCTGGAATTTTTCTGAAGACATGTGCCTGATATGTGACTACTTAAGTTCCAGGAAACTCTATAAATACCCCTTCTGTGATAACCCAAATTTTTGAGAGATATTAAAATAAGAATTAAACAAATAAATTTCTTATTAGATAATATGTTGTATGATATTATATTGCATAAGTGGGTATAAACTATGCAATATGTGATATTTATGCTTAATAAATATATTGGTATTATATATTTATTATATGTAAATAAATTAGGATAAATTACATATACTATTATATTTTTAAAAATAATTACAATAATAGTACATAGATAAAATAATTACAAAAATAATACACTTTTTCATATTTATTTACAATATTAGTGCAATTAGAATTCCTTAATTTAAGGGATCATTATCTGGTGGTTTTTTATTTGAAACGTGTGAATCTCTGTTAACCCTTCTTTTTCTCTCAACTCCCATAATTTTTGTACTGGTATTTCTCTCTCTAAAATCTTTTTTTTCTTCTTCTTCTCCATAACCTTTGTACTCGTATTTCTCCCTCTTCTTCTTCTTCATCATCATCACAGTTGTTAGACTAATTAACTAATTGGTGGCGTAAATTAATTGTTTTTTAATTTACTTTTGCTGCACTTGTTAATCAACAAATCACACAGTCGAACAAAAATGCTACTGAAGGATTATGAGCAGAGTGGAAAGTCGTCAGTATTTGTGGATAAGAGAATTGGAGAGCAAACTAAGGGTCTCCATGAGTTTGATAAGGCCATTTTGAGGTCCCAACGTGAATGTCAGGTAAGTATTTTGCAAATGATTTGGTCTATTTGATAACAAGCTCATATTATTATTTTGTCTGGTTCCTGAGAAAATTTAATAACCTCAACCAAGAAAAATGAAAGTTCAATATCTTGATAGCTTATTTTATTTTTCTATTTTCATTTTGATAGTTGAAACTTAACAAGAAAAACAAGTATAATTTGTCAGATGGGTAAGAAGATGAATTAGATATTCCATGTGTTGGCTCATTTTCTGATAGGATGACTTTGAGGATGAAGTACCATTTGACGATGATATTTCCAACCCAAAAAAATTTAAAGGTGTGCTAATTTAAATGTTATTATTGTTACTATCATATAACTGTTTGGTTACTTCTGCATTCTATTTTGGTTACTGTTATTTGTGATTCGGTTACCATTTTTGTTACCTTGATTTGGTATTTTGATTACTTTTTTATGTTGTTATGGTTACCATGTATTTGCTTAGTATACATAGTTGACTAAACTGGTTTTGGTGTACATGTTGTTTATGTATTGGTTACTATTAAAACATGTTTTAGTTACTATCATATAAATATTTGGTAACTTCTTTAGTATGTTTTTGGTTATTGTTAGTTTCTAATTTGGATTCTATTTTTGTTTCCTTGAGTTGAGATTTTGGTTACTGTTTTTTATTGTTCTGGTTACCATGTATTTGCTTAGTATATATGGGTTGACTAAACTATGTTTGATCTATATATTGTTTATGTATTGGTTACCATTAATATATGTTTTGGTTACTAACATATAACTGTTTGGTTAATTCATTGATATATTTCTTGTTGTTGTTGACATATAACTGTTTATGTTATAAATATTGTTTATATCTGGTTACTAATGACTGTGTAAATCTGATTTTGTTTATTTACAGTTATGGGATCTTTACTATGAGGAATCCAACAGAAAATTCATTGAAAAAGTTATATATTGGTGTGACATGGAAGTTCCCAGCATTATTATCAAGAAATTGAACCCAAGTCAGTTGGAGAAGTTTAAGGCATCATTAGTTTGTGGATGTCTTATTTTTGTAAAAAAATAAACCCAAGTCATAATAAACCATGTATTTGTTTAGTATACATTGATGTGTTATTTTTGTAAATTCCTTCAAATATATTCTACAAGAGTTATGCTCTTCTAGAAAATTCATTGAAAAAGTTATGGTTAATTGTACATGTGAGAGTATACATGGGTTGCCTAAACTTGTTTGGATATACATGTTGTTTCTGTTTTGGTTACCATTAAAACATGTTCTGGTTACTTTCATATAACTATTTGGTTACTTCTTTATTATGTTTTGGCTACTATTATTGTGCCCTCAATGTGGGATTTTGGTTACTGTTATTTTTATTCTGGTTAATATGTAATTGTTTAGTATACATAAATTGCCTAAACTGGGTTTTATTACATGATATTTATGTATTGGTTACCATTAAAACATGTTCTGATTACTATCATGTAATTATGTGGTTACTGTTTTATTATGTTACATTATGGTTACTGTTATTAGTAACCAGATAGTTACAAGCTTGTATCAGGACAAACATCAATTGTTAAATGTACATGTGAGAGTTTTCATTTATATATATGGTTACTTATAGATCTCATATTAAAATAAAAATACTTTGAGAGGTGCAGTTGTATCCAAACATGCATATAAGGGTAACCATTTTAGTTTTTGTTAGTAATCAAATAATTAAAAACTTATATCAGAACAGTTATCAAGTGCTTAATGTACATGTGACGGTTCCCATTTATCTAGCTGATGGATACTTTTAAATTATATAGTTATAAAAGTTATTTAGAAATGGTCCATGCCAATTGGTAACTAAATATGAATATAGAGGTAACCATTTTAATTTATATGGGTAACCAAATTTACATAAAAATATTTCAGAATAGTTATTAATTGTTCAATGTATATGTTTACTTTATATTGATAACTCATGATGGAATCAAAAATTAAAATATTAATCAACATCAATTTTGGTTACTGTACACCATCAAAAATGTTACCAACCATGTGGTTAATAGTTACTAGCAGTAAACAATTATATATTCCTGTAAACAATTAAATTTGTTGTATTGGTTGCTGTCAATAGTCATTGTCTAACAATTGAATAAACATTGTAAAGTAACCAAATCAATATTAGATAGTAACCAAATTACATAATCGTAGTAACCAGAATATAAACCACATTTTTACATGCAATTTTGAAGGCCTAAATGATGGAATTTGACCAAAAAACCCTGCAGTTCACCAGCGAAGATTTTTGATCGTTGACCCGTTTCCAATGAAATTAGGCTCCAAATATGCCAAAATCTGACACTCTAAACTTGACAAAAATTGCCAAATTGTCACTGCAACCAAATAAACATTATACTGTAACCAATTAAATAGTATACAACAACCAATATATAATCAGATTAACAGTTGTATGAAGGTAACCGATGTAGTCAATAAGTAACCTACCAATATAAAAAAACAATTATAAAACTGAATAACAATATAGAGTAACCAAATAAACACCTTACAGTAACCAAGACATCATTAGTCAGTAACTAATACAATATTAGACAGTATAATGTTACACACTATCAAGACAGAATAGTCAGTAACCAATACAACAGTATACAGTAACCAATTTATTTAACCTTTGTAACCATAATATAAAACATGTTTTGAAATACATTTTGCAATCAAAACATTCAGTATTCTTACTTTGTGACAATTTTAAGTGCGAAAAACTTAAGAAAAGGCAACCAATATAGTAGTTCGTAGTAACAATAGGTAACCATATGCTTATAATTTTTAAACTCAAATACCTCAGTGTTTGTATCGAAGTTGATGTTGATCTTGTATTCAACAATCACTAAAGTAATTAAGTTTTTGGTTACTAAACTCGAAGGCGTTGTTGATTTTGTATACTTTTTTCGATCTTAGAGATGCGTCACGACAACAGGTTTCGTCTTCTCCGATTTCGAGTTACGTCGCGACATGAAGCTTCGTTTTCTCTGATTTTGGCTTCTCCGATTGATTTGGCGTTGATTTGTTATTCCGATTGATTTGGAGTTGCATGTTTCATCAGTTGCTTGAATTTAGGTGCGGTGGGTTACAAATATTAAAGAAAAATAACTGACGTGTAGGAGTTAATGATACGTGATTTTAGGAATAGTAATATATTGTGTTTTGTTATTTTGTAATTATTTTGTGTGTGTTTTATTTTTATAAATACTTTCTAATTGTTGTATATTAGTGTTAAGGACCCAATAAATTATAGGGGTAATTTATTAAAGAAAATGAGATGGGTAGAATTAAAATAATTTATATGGAAATTGTTTTAATATAAGAAAATATTGTACTTAATATATTATCCTATTAGAATTGGAAATCAGGTAAAAGATACTATTTATACATTGTGTATGTAACAAATGACATGTCATTAATTGGGTTATTGTTGGTAAGTTAGTTTTTATTTTATAAGCAGTAAATAAAAACAATGAGAAATCAGATATAAGTCTAGTATGAGCTGGAGGAAGGAATAGCGATTGGTGAACGGTACGACTATTTTAGTATGAGCTGTCCATGTATTGTGCATTTAGGCTTATGACTGGGTTAAGCTACTTTATAGGGGGCAAAGGAGTAATGCTATATAATATCTGAATTTTGAAAGAAACCGGAAACTTCCTTGTTTTCTTTCTCTCTTTTCACCTGACTCCTCACCTAGCTAAGCCATACCAGAATTTTTTCTCTTGCTTGTTGTACTCACCAACTTCTCCAACTCTTCAGTCCGTGTACCTAAGGAATAACTTGCCTCTTTCTATATGAGTTAAGTTATTCGAAGTTAACCTTTTCCAGTCCGGTAGCAAGAAGTCTTCAAGCATCCGAATTGATTTCAAGTATAAAGAATGAGAAAACAAGTGTTAGAAGGTATGGTATCTTATTATGCTTATATTGTGTTGTTGTGGGTTAAATGTTTAATTAATGTAATTGGTAAGACAATTGATAAGCTTAATTTTCATAGCAATTGACCATGGGTTATTAAAAACTCACTGTTAGTTTATTGATATCAAACCTTTAAAATAATGAAAGGTTAGTAGGTATTTTATTTTTGCTCACAGTCAATATGTTTGGTTTAACTGTGAAACCAACTGTTATAGACTAGGATAGAACAAAGAAGAATAGGTTGGGTTGTGTGGAGCAATAAAGGAGCTAAACTGGGTTTTTAAAACAAACCAATAGCTATGAAAAGAGTGTTTTAAAACTGTGTACGTAAGGTGTTTGTTAGAATGCTCCAATGAACTGTTTTTATCTAAAATCAAAAATTTGATAGAATTAGAGCTTGGGCTTGATTTATTAATCATATCTGATGTTAACTAGAGGGTTTGAGTGTGTCAAGCTAGAACAAAGCTCAATTTCTAGTTAACAATGAAAAGATTGACTTAGTATGTCAAGTCATTTGGAAACTCTGTTTTGGGCATCCTATTGAAGCTGAAATGGAAAGGTTGTAATTTTTAAATGCAGTCTCATATGCTATGTAAAACATATTTAAAATTTGTTCTAATTTGGTATATGTGCTAAAGGTAATAAGGTCGTGAAATAAACATGTTAGGAACTAAAAAATTGTGAATTTCTGACCCAAAAATGAAAATTCGGGGTTAGCTAGTATCTTCAGAAAATTCTGGGCTTTTGGTATGTTATAGTACACTGAATAAGCTTTCCATAGACTCCAGAACGGACTAATTCCGACTTCGGAGCAACTAGTTATGCCCGTTCAAAGCAGTGGCGTTAAATCTGTCTAACAAATTCGGAGCAGTCCTCTTGCACGAATTTTCTGAAATTCTTTGTTTTGAATTTGGAAATGGTCAAAGAATGAAAGTAGTAGCCTCAGAAGTTAGCTTCGCGTGGGCTCAAGGATCGCTCAAAAATGTTTTGAAAAAAAAAGTTATGACTGTTTGAGAAAGAGAGGGTACAGTTGGAAAAAAATTGAAAATTGTTTCGATATGGCAGTTTTTGCCCTCTGTTTAACCTGTCTAGGATGCACAAATTAGAAGAGTTATATTTTTTTAAAAATATACTATGATATAGCCTTTATAACATTCTAAATTTTGGTTTCCAATGGACTTGTGATTTGCAAACTAGAAAATGGAAAAGGAGGCCAGAGAGCAATATAGTTTGGCTGTTGCGGCTGGCCTATTTTGTTTTAGTCATTTGGGACTGTTTTAAACACGAATGCAATAAATTGAATTGAAGTTACTGGGATTTAGTAAGGATACAAATAAGGATATAAAGTGCATATAACATGCTAAAAGTTATGGCAGTTGAATTGACACGTGAGGAAAGTAAATTATTTAGAGTGAGAGGTAAGGGTTGCAGCCATGGGGCAGCAGCAAGCAGCCACACCACACTATTTTGGCAAATGTGGGCAGCCAATTTGAGTTAGAAATATAATATGAGGATTAAGTTGTATCAAAGTAAGAAATAAAAGAAAGGGCTGCTGCCCACTGGCAGCAGCTATAACCAGCAGCGGCGTGCATAAAATAGATGCTACAGCAGCAAATACCAGCAATAGCAAGCAGCAACTAGCTGCTACAGCAGTAAAGAAAGACCACTTGTGGTTCTGTTTTGTAGCATGAGTAAAGGGCAACATATAACATTAGGAAACTGCTATGGCAGTTTTGGGGCAGCTCAATTTAAATTAAAAATGCAATTGGAGCGCATTAGTCAGCAAAGGAGAGGCAAAGTTGTTGCACGTTTGCAGCAGCAGTGGTTAGTTAACTGCTAATGCAGTGTAAAGCCACACTAAAATTAATATAATTCCACAGTCAAATATAAGTGACTAATAGCATAAAGAAATGCTAAGAAACCGTTAGTGCATTTATGTGAGCTACTAGACTCACTTAGTTAAATAGAGGAAACAAAAGGATAACAAACAAAATTTAGCCTCAGCATAGTGAAATGATAATAAGCCAAATTAAATTATGCGAAAGAATTGTTGAAACAACAATAAAGGCTGGAAGATATATTTGGCCAAAGAGGGCTATTTTGACATAACTAAGAAACGCAATAAGTTTAAATGAATAGTTTGGCAATATAATTTTCAAAGCAGATTGGAAACTAAAAGTTCCACCCTTATGATATACAATCATATTTAATACATGAAATACCTTACGTATTCACCTTGAATACTTAAGTTATAAAGCAGATTGCAATGTATACTTATGGCAAACAAAAGAAGTAAAAGGAGTGTGAACTAATATCATGAAAAGTTCATGAACAAAAAGTATGTCAAACCCTATGAAAGAAAGAAAAATTTATTGTAGGAACATGGATGAGATATTTGAAAAATGTATCTTAAATATAGAACATGAACTAAAAACATCATGATTATGTGATATGTGAACATACAAGCTATATGACTTGGTTATTTGGCTAATATGATTGTAAATGAAAATAATTGTGTAGGATCTGTAAGAATACACAAGTTAAGCTGAAATTGTACCAACAATCTACGAACAAGGCAAGTTTTTCAGTTCTATTATGTTTGTGGATTAAATGTGATTATGTGGTGAGTTACATACCATGCTTTATGAATTGTTAAAGTCAAAATATGACCAAGTTAATAGGGTTATGGAACTCAATTTATATGTGATATGTGATAGCACGTGTTGTATAATGTAACTCAATAAATTAGAAATGTATAATGCATGAATGTATGCTTTGCAAGGAATTATTGATGCATGTAGGATATGCATGGTAAAGAATATATGTTGCATGTGGATATGCATAGTAAAGAAAATATAGTGCATATGGAATTGTGTGCTATGTGAAACATGATAGACTGTTAAATTTGTTGTGCTGTCGAGCTCAATCTTGTAAACACAAACTTTTTACAGGTTAATGATGTTAAGCAATATTACTTGCTATACGGATGATGAAGATTGAACGATGTGCAAAATGAATACATTTCCTTGAATTAGAAATGGAATAAATTTATGATTGATATTGTCGAATGTAAATGGGCATAGTTTTGTCGAATGTAAATGGGCAGTTATGTATAGTTTGAAATGTTGAATGGATAAATAATGCTTACTCTGAAATGAGAATAAATGTGATTCTAGTATAAAGAAGAATTGAAAATGTTACGATTCAGGGAATGAATGAAAATAAAGAAGAAAAAAAAATTTCCCGTATTTTTAGCTATTTTAACATTAAATAATATTTTAAAGCTATAACAAGGTATTATTAACGCACAAGATCGGGAAGGGAAATGATCCCGATTTTGGGGTCGTTACACCTTCCATTCTAGGAAGGGGGACTCTTTTTGGACTTTAGACTTGGGAGCTAAGACCTCTTGTTGGACTTGGGCGCTTGAATCTCTTGGAATCCATGCAAGGTTTCTGGATTCTAAGGGTTCTTGGACATTCTTTCTCAACTCGAAACACTCAAGAAGGCTCCCTGAATTCCTGTTACCCTAACAAGGTTTCCGGATTCTAAGAGATGTCACGTTTCATTGGAGTATTCGTCCACATGTTCTTCTCCCTTCTTCAATCAATCAATCAATTCCGTGCTCTTCGTGAATTTTTCTCTTCCTCAGTCAACACAAAACCCTAACTAGCAAGGCACGATTTCATTGCCAACAAATAGTAAAAGCCAAAGACCCCTTTAATTAAAGGTTGTTTATACATATTGTATGATCTTATAAAAGTGCAAAGGACATATCGATTGAATTTACAATTATATGAATTAATGACCCATAAGTCCACTAAGATAGAATAAACACCAATGAAAACAAAGATAATGTGTAAGAAAGAATAGCAAATGTGTCATCTTTGATTGGGGGTCAAAAGAGTAGGCACATAATAAGGTTTGAAACCCTCTTCCTAACGACTCCTTTTTAATCAGCTCGCTAACCTGATCTCCACATAGAGAATATGAAATTTTGAAAAATATGAAATTTTTACTAACTTTAGTACATAGTTGATCAATTTTCGTTACTAGAAAAACCATATTTTATAAATCAACGAACAGACCATGTTAAGGAACATAATTTGGAATTTTTTTTTAAAAAAAGATGTAAATAACTGAGAATTAGAAGATGCAGATACGAGATATTATACCAATTTTACAATGGGATTTAATCTTTTAGACAGAATATACGTACAGTTCAATTATAATAGAATATGATTAAGAATTGAACAGGAACATATAGAGCAAACATTTACCAACAATTCATGTATCCAAATTACATAAATTTGCAAATTAAATGAAGAAAAAAGTAAGAAATCTTTACCTCAAACACCGCAACAAATTATTCATATTAAAATTCTCCTAAAAAACGGAGTCAACCTATATAATATAATATAAACCAAAATTAAACTCTAACAACTAACCTTCAACATATATAAACATAATCAACTGAAACACGATCAATTCTAACCAGTAACTATGGATTTTCCCTTATCTTCACGATTCGGCTTCACCTCTTTTTTCTTGTCCACGAATAATTCTGCAATTAATAGTTCGAATGTTACTGATACTGAATAGAAAATTGAAATAATATATCAAATATGCAGACCTAAAAAACCCTACAACCCATAGAAAATAGATAACAAAAGACAAAAAAGAGAACTCTAGTGTGGAACCCCAAAACGTGAAATAATTAAATTTTCTCTCTCCTACAAAATACATTTTAAAATTTCGACAGGCTTAAAAAAAAATAATTAATTATATAAACAAAATTAAAAATTTTGAATTCCCACATGAGGAGGATTCTTTTTACCTAGCCTCGAGGTGTGAAGTAATAAAATAATGCTCAGCAAATTTGGGGATTTAAATGAATTTTAAACATCATCATTGCATTGAAATTAATGTAATGCCCGTAAATGATCCATCGACGTAATAATGACATGTGTATTTGGAAGATATTTGATTATCCTATATTATCCTTATATTATAGGTTAGGTAATTTGTCTTCTAGTACTCGGTTAGCTTTGGTGGTCCTAACGAGAGATGAGACAATGTTTTGAGCTTAAATATTAAATTTTTGTTAGCTTATCTTATATTTTTTGTTAAAAGATTTACATTTACCTATACCCAAAAAAAGGAAAAAAAGAGAGGGAGAAGATGATGCTATTCATTTTTGGTGACAATAATTATAAATCAAAGAGTAACCATATAATAATGACGTACCTTGCTGTGTGTTCATGATTTGATGTAGGTAGTTATTGATGTCCGTAGTAGACTCATAAGCAGGTGTATTTGTAATCCTTACACGTACCTCAGGTGTGCTTATTTGCCGAGGACTGAAACTCAGCATCTGGGGACATCTCCTTATAATGACATCCCTTAATGATGGCATTTTAAAACTATAGTTTGCACAGGGACAGAAACTTTTGAGGTTTGGTAAATCCACAAGTTCAACTATCGTCAATTTAGGGAATGAAATCTCCTCAACTAATTGATCATTACGCCGTTCATTGGTAACAATTTCTTCAATTGACCCACATGATCTTACTCTTAATTTTTCGAGTTCTTGGAGACCTTTAGCAACGGAGCATGTGAAAATAGTCGACAGCCCACACGAATAAACTTCTACCTTTCGTAATCTTCGAAAGCTAATATTTCCATAAGGATTATTCCCCAGAAGGCTAAATAAGTCCCCCTCATGAAAGTAACAGTTTCTCACAACCAAAGATTCTAAATCTCTTGATGCGAGTAACCAGTTTGGTGGAATGATAAGTTGAGGTGCTTGGCTTGCACTCCCTAAAATATTGACGCTTCTTAATTTGGAAGTGGAATCATCCCTGCCAAGATATATCTGTTCCAAATTAATTTTCAGACCATTGAACAACCAGATATTCTCCAAGCTTGGGAATGAAACCTGCAAAAATCAATCCAATTCACAACACCCCCTTTAGATTATAACTATAATATCACTCGCAACACATGTAGTATGTGTTTTTAATTAAGTAACAATTACGTACTACCCCTGCATGTGTTTAAGAAAAGTAATATATGTTGTAATCAACCAAACAATTATTGAGGTGTGGTTTGGTCATCTATACTAATGTTAAATAATAAATGGTTACATAATGAATATGACATAAAATTGAAACTATATTAATTTCACGGTATTCACTAAAAATTATATTAAATAATAAGTGAACATCCACAAGTTCGACATTCGGCTCTTCATTTTGTCTTTTTACGTGATCGAGCAGACATCGAGCATAATAACAAATTAAAAAAATAAAATATAATACTTTAATGTGTACCTTGCGGGCTTGGGAGGATTTTTGTTGGCCGAGATTGGATTCTACGATTCCATAACCCCAAAAGCTATTCATCATCGGTAGCCGTCCAAGTGTTAGCATCTTTAGCATAGAGAACTCAATATTGTTGACACATATTGAGTTCTCACAAGAAGCAATTATCTCATCCATCATCTCACAAGATATTATTTCGAGCACTTCAAGGAGCTCAAGATGGCTGACAACTGAAGGTAGGAACACATTTCTCAAGTTGTTGCATTCATCAATGGATAAAAAGGTGAGGTTGGGATAAAGAATAATATCACTCGAGTTCAACCCTGTTTCCATCAATTCAGACAACCGACGCAGCTCCAGTTTTTTCAATTTTGGCAAAACTACTAGTGGCTCTGCGATTTCTGCACCAATGGGGCCTTCAACTTCAGAGATCAACGAGTCACACCGGTCAACCACTAACGTATCCAGAATTTGTAGCCTCTGGCGCATGGCATATGGAATCACATTCTTCAATTTGTGACAACATCGAACCTCGAGGAACTTTAATTGACAAAAGGATTCCTCTAGGTGGCCATACTCTTCCCAAATCTTTGTTATATTATCCAGACCACATATATCAAGTCTCTCCAAGGCAGGGAATACAACCTGCAATAATATTTAAACCAATACTTGCCTCACGTTTTCTCTTATATTATCAAGTACTTTCCTCACGTTTTCTCTTATATTTCAGTTTCAATAATATTTAAAGATGAATTCTAATTTATACACGGCTCTTCCAAAATCTCTCTAATATTATCC
The DNA here is from genome assembly GCA_020205505.1 of Panax japonicus. Taxonomy (NCBI): domain Eukaryota; kingdom Viridiplantae; phylum Streptophyta; class Magnoliopsida; order Apiales; family Araliaceae; genus Panax; species Panax japonicus. The sequence goes on along the minus strand of CM035095.1, from coordinate 79,460,565 downwards.
AAATTTATTAAAATAAATTTTGATTGAGTTGGTTATTTTATTTAAGTTACTTAATGGAGTTTGCTATTTTATTTAGTGAATTAGTGGAGTTAACTATTTTATTTGAGTAAATTATTAAATTTAATTAAATTAATTAATTATTTTATATGTAGTATATACATGCTTATACTATTTAATTCTGTGGTTTTATATAAGAAAATATAATTAAATGACTTTAAATACATTAAAAGTATTAAAATACGTTTATATTATTGTTTTGTTTTTTAGTTATTGTTTTCTCCTTAATTTTTATTTTGTATTAATTGATAGGATTAGTTATTTTATTTATGTTAATAGTTAAGCTAATTATTTTATTTTATTTATAATTAGTGTGATAAATTATTATTTTTGAATTAATTAGTGATTTTTATTATTTAACTTGTATTACTTATTTTATTTGATTTAGTTAATAATTTTTAATTATTTTATTTGACTTAAGTTAGTATTTGGGTTGTATTTTATAATTAATCATATAGTCAATATTTAGTATACAATTTCATACAGTCAAACCGTATGTTTTATCACATGAACAATATTGTTGGTCAAAATTATGATCGGAGTGAAGAAAAGATGGTGAAGGAAATTGGTAAATCGGTTTCTCCTTCCCAAATTTCTCTCCTACTCTTTTCCCAAATTTTGGTCAACGCGCTTAGATTAAATTAAAATAAATAAACAAAACTATTGGTTTAACAATTAATCTTGAAAATTGAAAAAAAATAAAAGAAGCATACCTTTCCGCAAAAGCTTTTGAACACCGGTAGTGAAGTAAGACGCAAATCTCTCAATTTGGGAAAGTATATGATTTCGTTAATTTGGCCTTCATTCCTTACTTCCATCATCTTAATTTGGCCTTCATTCCTTACTTGAATTTGCTGGAGACATCTTGCAGTGGATATTATGAATATTAAATACGCACACATAATAAAATAAAAATTGATATACGTATTTATCATAGTTTAATATTAAGCGGTTGTATAATGAGTATGACATAAAATTGAAATTATATTAATTTTACTGTACCCACTAAATATAATATTCGTCTTGCATGGGTAAAAGGCTAGCTAGTTATATTAAATAAGATGCAAACATCCACAAGTTCTTCATTTTGTCCTTTTAGTGAGCAAACATAGAGCATAATAATAATAATAATAATAATAATAATAATAATAATAATAATAATAATAATACTTTAACGTACCTTGCGGGCTTGAGATAATTTTTGTTGGTCGAGATCGGGTTCTAAGGTTCCATAACCCCTAAAGCTATTCATCATCGGTAGCCATCTGAGTTCTAGCGTCTTTAGCATAGGGAACTCAATATTGTTGACACGTATTTTTTGTTGTCTTTTCCAACCGAAGCAATTATCTCATTCATCATCTCACAATATGTTATTTTGAGCCTTTCAAGGAGCTCAAGATGGCTGGCAACTGAAGGTGAGAACACATTTCTCAAGTTGTTGCATTCATCAATGAACAAAGTGGTGAGGTTGGGATAAAGAATAATATCACCCGAGTTCAACCCTGTTTCCATCAATTTAGGCAACTCACGTAGCTCCAGTTTTTTCAATTTTGGCAAAACCACTAGTGGCTCTGCGATTTCTGCACCATTGGGGCCTTGAACTTCAGAGATCAATGAGTCACACTTGAGAACCTCTAGCGTATCCAGATTTTGTAGCCTCTGGCGCATGGCATATGGAATCACATTCTTCAATTTGTGACAACCTTTAACCTCGAGGATCTTTAATTGACAAAAGGATTCCTCTAGGTGGCCATACTCTTCCCAAATCTTTGTTATATTATCCAGATCACGTACATGAAGTCTTTCCAAGGCGGGGAATACAACCTGCAACAAATTAATAGACTATCAACAAATAGTTTCTTAGAGCATCTCTCCAACATTCTATTCAATCACTTTGAGATACTCAAATAGTTAGGTGAGTCACGTCAGAAAAATTATCTCCAACAATACCTCAATCTTAGTCATCAAATCTGCAACCTCATTCTCTCTCTTCAGAACTGGTAAGTTGACCTTGCCTCTTCAAAATATTTATTTTGTTTTGGGAGAATCAAAAAAATATTTACTTTGCTTGATGAGTTTGATGTACAACTCATTTTAAGCCAAATACTGTATTAATTGAATTGAGGAGACTGATGAAGCACAAAATATTACAGTAGCAAAAAATGATCTTCAAATTGCCACGTAGGTCAACAAACTTCAATTTGAAATTTTTTTTTGCTACTACTGTTGGAGATACTCTTAGAATACCATCAAGTTTTAGATCCACTATGACAGATATAAAAGCATGCCTTCTCACTAAAGAGGGTATTTAATGAAAATTGATAAATCTACAACAGAAAATAATATTTTCATATGAAAATTATCGCTATACATCTATAGCGATATTTTTGTATAGCGACATTTTTCATGTAAAAATATCAAAAAATGTTATGAAAATATCAATTTTCTATTTAATTTATATCATCAAAACTATCAATTCCCTCTCTGCGGTGAATGCACATATAAAATTTATATACTAATTATTATTTTGAATATATACTTTTCTTCATAATTGTCAAATTGTAAATTGTATTGTGTATCAAAAATTCTCATATATATTATGTTTCTATATATTGTATTGTGAATCGTATCGTGTAACACAAAATGCAAATTATTATAATTAATATATATTTTAACATATAAAACACAATTTATTGGACAATCAAGCATAATAGCTTGATTGTATATAAAAGTAGTCAAGTAAATATTAATGTAGACTAAAAATAAATTTTAAAATTAAAAAATAGCCAAATTTCTAACAACTATGCTTTTCTTATATATGTTTTAAGTACTTGCCTCATGTTTTCTCTTTTTCAATTTCAATAATATTTAAAGATTAATTCTAATTTATATGTGGCTCTTCCAAAATATTATAATATATATTTTAATTTATGTGAGAGAGATCATGTGGAAATATCATTGTTCAATGTGAAAATATTAGTTCTCAAATTTTATTCATATCCACATTCTACCCTCCACATAGTAGGAAATTTTTATTTTATTTTATTTATTATTAGTATTTACATATTTCACTCATTGATTCGTATTTCTTTTAAGTGCTATATATACACACATAAATTACAAAATCACTAGGTTACAAATTTTGTATATTTTATTTAATCTTGTATTCCCTATGTTCCAAAATATATATAAGACTATTATGACTTTTCAAAGTTAATTTGGGATATCTATTCAATAATTAAATAATCAATGTGTTACAAATGTTGAATATTTTATTTAAAGATGTGGACATTGTTCACTTTTTCCTTTCTATTTTAATATTATCGTTTTTACTAATTAATAAATGAGGATATATAAGTTTATATACTTATTATTAATTTTAATTTGGGAGATGATCCGTGGAATACGTTAGCCAGAGGAATTTTTCAACTAACGCTCATCCAGCCGTCCAAAATTAGAGTGAATGGCTAAGATGAGGGCCCAGCCGCTACTCCCTCTAGCGGCCAGCCAAATTTTTTTATTGGCCGCTACTCCCTCTAGCGGCCAGTCAAAACGACCGTGTTTTGACTGGCCGCTAGAGGGAGTAGCGGCCAATAAAAAAAAATTTGGCCGCTACTCCCTCTAGCGGCCAGTCAAAACACGGTCGTTTTGACTGGCCGCTAGAGGGAGTAGCGGCCAACAACAAAATTTTGGCTTAATTACATTATCCTGATTATTCCTAATTATCTTAATACTTATACTTATTAACAAATTATCCTTATACATATTACTTATTAATCAGTAAAATAAAATAATAAAAAATTATAAGTATAATTATAAGGATAATCAATAATTATAAGGATAATCGATAATTATCCTTATTGATTATCCTTATAATTATCCTTATAATTATTGATTATCCTTATAATTATCCTTATAATTATTGATTATCCTTATAATTATCCTTATAATTTTTATTATTTTATTTTACTGATTAATAAGTAATATGTATAAGGATAATTTGTTAATAAGTATAAGTATAAAGATAATTAGGAATAATCAGGATAATGTAATTAAGCCAAAATTTTGTTGTTGGCCGCTACTCCCTCTAGCGGCCAGTCAAAACGACCGTGTTTTGACTAGCCGCTAGAGGGAGTAGCGGCCAATAAAAAAATTTGGCTGGCCGCTAGAGGGAGTAGCGGCTGGGCCCTCATCTTAGCCATTCACTCTAATTTTGGACGGCTGGATGAGCGTTAGTTGAAAAAGTCCCTCTGGCTAACGTATTCCACGGATCATCTCCCTTTTAATTTATACTTTTCTTATCTTAAGTACTTGCCTCTCATGTTTTCTCTTTTTGTCATCATTTCAATAATATTTAAAGATTATTTCTAATTATAGTTAATTTTAAATAATATTTTCACGTTGTTTTTAAATAATAATATATATATATATAATGGAAATTGATATTTTTCACGTGACTTTTTGATATAATGACAGTTTTTACCGTCGCTATACATATAGCGACACTTAATAAGAGAATTGAAAAAAATAAATGAAGCATACCTTTCCGCATAAGCTTTTAAACACCGGTAGTGAAATAAGACGCAGCTCACTTAATTTGGGAAAGTATATGATTTCGTTAATTTGGCCTTCATTCCTTACAATCTCTTCCATCATCTCACAATCATAAATTTTGAGTTTTTCCAGTTGCTGAAGACATCTTGCAGTGGAAGTGCAGAAGAGATATTTGAATCCCGAACTATAAATTTGTAATACACTTAATTTAGAAAAAGACCCCGCACGTTGATGAGGCTGTCCGTGAATTCTTAATAGATACTCGTCGCCCATGCAATTAATTATGCTTAGCCTTTTCAAGTCCGTAAAGGCTCCTCCTCCTTGGCTCAAACATTTCTGTAAACCTGTCACTCTTTCCAAGGTCACATAATCACCCCTCTCCACCAGGGTTTTCACCCCACCGTCGATACAATCATTGCAGAAGTACACTGATTTTATTGCTGAATCATGTTTCCAAAAATTCATATCACCGCCCACACATATTTTATATCTACATAATTTTTTGCAAAAATTTTCATCTGGACAAGATTTGACATCTTCAAAATAAATTTCCAAACTTGTCAATTTGTTTGGCACAGAAGATAAGGGGGTTTTTTTCTTGGTTTCTTCATCCAAAATATTGCAATATTTTGGAAGATACAATTCTTCAAGGCACACTAAACCTGACAACACAACTCCCATAATTTCAGTACACCGCCGCAAATCTAACATTCGAAGACGTCTCAATTGTCGTAAATCTAGCAGCAGGCTTCCAAAACAAGATTTCTGAAGGCTAAGCATCTCAAGATTTTTTAACTGAATGATGTAAGAAATGTCATTCATTTTGCATCTTTGTATGGTTAGACTCCGGAGCCTATCCAAGTTTTGAATAGATGATGGCATTGCATGAAGATATTTAATGCGGAGCAATAAATATTTGAGTTTCGGAAATGACTCAAAAATGCTATCTGGAAGCTGTACACCTGTAAGATTACTACACTTGATGTATAAGGTGTGAAGGTCTGGGCACACCAGATCATCAGGAAAGTAGACACTGTCACTCTTGAAATCAAGATTGATTAGCTTCCGAGAACTTAAAATATCTGCCTTGTGCCACAATGACTGACAATTACTTTCAGACATGAATTCGTATTCTGATTCTTTGTCATGAGTTATAGATCTTGCAACATCTCTGATGATATCATGCAGTTTAACACTATCATAATATCGACCTTCAAGCAACAAAGAAGAAGATTTGAGCTGAAAGACCATCGCATTTACTCTATTTCTTGCATCTTCCAACGTATTCCAACTTTTAAGCAATCCCGACCCGGTTACAAGTCTAAACAGAAATTCGATCTGAATCTCCTCATCTTCACCAGCCAATGAACATAGCAAAAGGCACAAGTATGCGTCTTTGTCTAGTATATTAAAACTCAACCTCAAACAAGCATACACATCTGGAGGTATTCCCTGAATTTTTTCTGGCTCGCTATTCATGAGTTGATGATGTGCATCCTCCCATAAAACTTTAGGCTTCTTGTGGAGTGCTTTTCCAACCGCAGCAATGATGAGTGGCAAACATGCACATTTATTGCACACCTGCCTTGCCAAAGAGTCACCTACAACCTCAATAGTAGAAATATCAACAGTCTTGGTGAACATATCCCACGCTTCATCTTTAGTCAAGGCTTCAATCTCAACAGGATCCTTACATTTGTTATCAATGCACACATCTCGCAATCGAGATGTAAGGAGGATCTTACAGTCCTTGATACTAGCATCCCCAAAAGGAATTCCTATTTCTGTGAAAGGAATCCCACTCCAGACATCATCTAATATGACAAGGATCGTATCCCCTTTGCTCAATCTAGTCTTCAGTTGAGAAGTTTTGTCCTCACTTTTCTCAGTTATGTTTAAATAGGTCGCCAGCTGATCTTGTATCTTCCCTATGTCCACCTCCTGACCGACGTTTGCTCGTGCAATTGTTTTGAAAATCCCTTTCGCCTTGACTTCTTTGGAAGCTTCCTCCATCATCCTGGTCTTCCCCACACCTCCAAATCCGTAGACACCAACCACGGGAAAACCATCTTCTTTGTAATTTAGTGCCTCCAAAATCTTCTCGTAAGCAACTTCTCTAGATCCAAATTTCTGGTATTCAGTACTAGATATTGGGCTATACTCTTTCGGTGGAAAATATGAAATTTCACCGATAAGTTGTTTTTTCTGGAGATCAGAGAATTCACTTACTGTGGTGGTCTTCTTTGCAGCCCACCTACCAAGTTGAAAACGGCGGTAGGGATTGGGACACCGCAGCACATGAAAGAACATCCAGGATGTTCGGCCTTCATACTTTTCCAAAACCTCTGCTACTTCGTCATTGATTACTTTCACGTCAGCCTGCCACTTAGACACATGTTCCTTGATTGTTTTTGCATTATTTTTAGCTCCTTCAACTTGTCTTTCGATCTCCTGCTCCTTAGTATTAAGGCCTTCGATTTCGGAATTCAGCTTATCAACATTATCCTTGTAAAAAAGGATATACCCAATTCCACGAGACACAGCTCCAACCGTGGCTTCCGAAATATGATTCACAGCAGCTCCCACAATAGGAATATCAGAAATACTGCACATGGTTTTTTTTTAATGCGTGTAATTTGGGAAACAAATAAAGATTTAATTGAGATGTAATTGATGAGATGAGAACAACAGAGAAGTAGGTGATAAGGCAGAGATGTGGATCAATAATATAAACTGACCAGCAAAAGGCTAAAGAGGAGGGCAAGCTAGTTGAATAGATGAAGTGGAACAAAAGATGAAGTTCAGGCTATTAATCCAACTTTAAATCATCAAAAACTAATAAATACTAAATACTACTACATCTTTTGTAGTATTAAAAAAAAAGGCCAAAGTATGTATGTATGGATATATGAATTAATTTATCAAAAATAGTTGGTTGGTCAATTTATCAAATTGATCACCTAAAAGACCAAAGTATATATCAAGAAAAATATCACATTAACCAACTACGATAGTTGACTTCCATAAACGAGTTTAGTTGTTTAACACGATAAAACATATTTACTTAAAATATTTAAAATAATGTAATATAATATGATCATGTTGGCATGACATATTACCAACTACAATATATAATTGACCACCATAAACAAGTTTAGTCGTTTAACACAATAAAACATGTTATCAAAAACTTATTGCACGCAATAAATGAGAAGTTTTATTTAATACGACCAAGAAATTGAGTCTTTGCTTCAGTTTTCTAGCAATATATCCGCTGCATAATTGACAAAATGTAGAAATAATTGAATACTTAGTTGCCTAGCTATCCGCATGGGTTTTGTTGGCCAATCCATTACTCCATAAAATTAAAGCTGTCACCGTTGAGACAAAATTATTAAATTGAACGTGCCCACTAATTTAATAATACTTCAAAAGTAAACACTAAAAAAATAATAATAAAAAGTAAACACTAATTTAATGAGATTTTCAATTTTAATACTTGTAGCCTTTCTATGACTATTTAAAATCGGGCTTTTATAAATTTGTTTATTTTTCCTTTTAGTTCTTGCGGTGCGGTGAGCACATTAAATAACAAATACAATAAATGCTTGACTAATTGATCAAAACTAATTAAAATAATTGACGTTTACTCACTCCATCGGTGGGACAAAATTATTTAAGAAATTATTAAATCTACAATAAAAAATATTATTTTTACAATAAAAGTATCGTTATAAATTCTATAGTGACGGTTTTCACCGTCGCTATACATCTACAACGACACTTTTATTATGAAAATAACAAAAAATGTTGTGGATTTAACAATTCCCAATTATTTACTCTCTTCAGTCTCTTTTTAATTAACGTTTTAAAGTTATGCACATAAATTAAGAAATATAATTTATATTTTGTTTAATTGACTAAATTGAGTATAAAATTTTACTATTAACTAGGTCTGACAAAATATGGTTATGGGTTGGTTTTGGTTTTCAAAATATGGTTATTGTTCCATTTAAGAACTAAAACCATATTAACTATTTTTAATATGGGTTGTGTGTGTTGGAACTATATGGTTATTGTTAACTGTTGGGTCAAACTATATTAACTGGAACCAAATGAGTTGGTTAACCATTTTTATTTATTAACACAGTGCAGTTCACAAAGAATAAAAAGTCGCTTTTTAATGAGACATAAACCGCGGTTTAAGAAATTAAAAGCAACTCAATTACAGAAAGAAAAAAAAAAAGAAGGAAACCAAAACTTATGGGATGAAGTAATTATTTATGGGATGAAGTAATTATTTCAATTTAGAACAATTCTTCCTATAATTAGCTAGATATATGATTTTACTGGAGATCATGATCGCAGTCAAAAAAATCTTATAAATTTAGGAATTGATATATTTTTTAAAATAAAAATATGATATTCTGTTTTTTTTATAAAAAAAATCAATTTGAGATACTTTTAAATTCAAAATTAACGTAAATTTTCATAATTTTAGTTAATATAATAATGAATAATATAAATGATTAAAAATAGTATTAATAATAGCATTTATTGCTTTATAATTTTAAATAAATTGTATCAGTTTGTATTTAAAAATATCTTATATATTGACTTTTTTAAAATGATAATGATTAATTTTACGATTAGAAACAGATCATGGAATATTAATTTCTTGTCATTTTTTTGGTCAACAAATAAATATATGGAAGGGTATTAATAATTTCAATTTAAAAATTTATTAGTATAGTTTTTAGCATTTTATTATTTATATTAATAATTTTTATTTCATATTATTACTTAATTAATTTAATTGTGACGGTCACAATTTTATTTTTCAAAAGTTTTGTTTAAAAGTCAAAACATCTTAAAATGGTTAATATGATTTTTAACCATAACTATATAGTTCCAACACACACAACCAATATTAAAAATGGTTAATATGGTTTTAGTTCAAAAACCAACCCATAACCATATTTTGAAAACCAAAACCAACTCATAACCATATTTTGTCAGGCCTATGGTTATGGTTCAAAATCATATTAACTATTTTAAGATGTTTTGACTTTTAAACAAAACTTTTAAAAAATGAAATTGTAACCATCACAATTAAATTAATTAAGTAATAATATGATATAAAAATTATTAATATAAATAATAAAATGCTAAAAAACTATACTTATAAATTTTTAAATTGAAATTATTAATACCCTTCTACATTTAAATAAATTTTCAAAATTATTATAACCTGCTAATAGAAATGTTGGAATCCAATATACACCATAGTATAATTCTATGAATGTCGTTTAAATATTGAAACATATTTATAAATTATTATTTACATTTATTTATACTAGAATGTCATTTATTTATGGTTTGACCCAACAGTTAACTAACTATATTGTCAGGTCTATATTTTGGAACTAAGGGGGGACAGGGTTGTTGCCTCGGCAGCAGCAGTGAGCATGAGTGGCATGAGCTGGGAGCTTTTCCTGAGCTTTCAGTCATTTGCACTTATGTTTCTCTAAATGCCCAGCTATTGGAATACTATTATAGATGTATAAATTATCCCTATATTATTAAAAATGTCATTGTAAATGAATATAATGGAATGAAATAATGGGCAAGGGATGGGGTTGCTTCCTATGGGTAGCAGCAGTTGATAACAAGTGATTGTTATAAAAGTTTTGGACTAGTTACTTTAACTCTAGGATTAGGTTGAAGATCTATCCATAAGGATTGGATTTAAAATTTCTAATTAACAAATGAAAAGATTAATTTTTTTTAAAAGGATGAAACATGAAGGGTACTGTTTGGTTGAATGTTAATACATGTTAGCTTTAACACATTAGATTGTATGAAAATAAATCTTGAATGGACTTAAGAATTGTATAAGTAAGTTAGTAAGCTTTGAAATAGAAGCTAGCATGAATGGACATCTAATATTGGATGTATTAAACCAAGTTGGAACTGTTTAAGTCTCAAAGGGCTGTTTTGACATCATAGAAGAAAACAAGAATAATTGATGCATTGGTATAACAAAACGGAACTACTAAGCCATGTTAAAACTGTTAGTACCTTAAAGGGTTGCTAATGCTACAAGAGGACTGTTTTGGCATAACTTAGGAATGTAATAAGGTTGAGTGAGTAGTTGGTTACTATGAGTTGCAAAGTAAATTGAAAACTATTATTCTATTCCTATGATACACAATCATGGTTTGAAATATCTTATGTATTCACTTGGAATACTTAAGTTATGAAGGAAATTATGAAATATTAATATAGTAAAATACAAAAGGAATATGAATTAAAATTGTATGAGATTCATGAACTGAGATTATGTTAAACTCTATTAAAGAAGAAAATGGTTATGGTAAGAACATGGATGATGTATTTGAAAAATGTATATAAGTATCTCAAAAGTAAAAACCCAAACTAAAAATATAATCAATGTGATTATATAATATGTGAACATACAAGCTATATATGTGACTTGAATATTGGACTAACATGCTTGCGAATGCGAATATAATTGTGTAGGCTTTGTGAGAACAAGTTAAGCTGAATTGTGTCAATAGTCTACGAATGAGTCAAGTATTTAAATCTTACTTTTTATTGAGAAGTATTTTAGGATTATTCATATATGGACAAGTTCTCTAAATTCTGAACTGTCTCTCATTATTTATGAATAATACAAGTTTAAATAACCTTTTATTCCAATCAGCTTCAAAAGATTGGGTTATGTATTTTCATGTATATCAAATGAAATTCAATATGCATGAACAGATTGCAAGGAAGTCTGAATCATTTGTTCTGGCCAAACACATATGTAAAATATTTCAATTTCTTTATAATAAGTCTTGAAATATTATTGTGTCATGATTTAAGCTATTCAACTATATTGTTATAATTTGGATTCCAGTCTGAGAATGAACAAACCCTGAAATGAGATATTTTTATTACACTCTGGGAGTGGTGACATTGAACATAAAAATTATTCTGGATACGATAGTATTGATGATCAATACAGAGCAAAAAAGGCTGATCACCCACCGTGCCATAAGATAAGACGGTTCACAGATAAATTTCTGATAGAACCTTTTTCAATAAAAAAGCATTTTCATGGTCTTATAACCTCTCAGTTGTTCAATATTAATATGATATTCCAGGAATATAAATGATTCAAGATTTATTTGCTTTACAGTTTTTATTCACTATCAAAGTATTCTTCAAAGAAAACATTTATTTATTATTGAGATATTAAAAGATGTTATTACTTGCTCAACAATTGAAAGCTCATTCTTGCTTTGTTATAAATGTTTTCAACTAATCAGGCTCCAGAAGAAGGGTCTAATAGAGACAAAGGAAAAGGAAAAGCTACTGAGTAGCTAGAATACTATGTAATAGCTAGTTGATATGTTTGTAAATATTTAACTATCATATGATAAGAACTTAAAGGTCTACTTACCTGGAATTAGAGGAACTTTGATGTAATAACTTATCAAGTTTGTTATTATATTAAGTTAGATATTTGATATCGTGAAGCACCGAATAAGAGTTTTAAGTACCTAAATTTGGGGGCGTCAAACAAAGTCTGAGTTATTATCCTCATTTTCTCTACAACTGATGACTATTGTCATTCTCACTTGAACATCTTCAAGATTCATTTTTAGTTTGTCCATCATCTTCACCTCATTTAACAGATGAGCGAATGTATTCTCTTGATCATACATCCCACATTTCATATCTTGATGGATTAATGGAATTTTCTAAGTGTGTTCATGGATGTAGCACCCCCAAATCCAGGTCTCTTGAACCTCGGATTTGGTGCATCACCATACATTCTCTTCATACATGTTCCATAACTATTGTAGAATATTCATACATACATTGTTCATTCTCAAATAATTCTACATTATTTCCCAAGGTTTCTAACCTTAACTTACATACATACCTTTGGAATCTAAAAAGGTTTACATAATTTATTCACATCAAATAACATAATAGTTAAATGTTCATAACAATCTACTCTTGAAATTTATCCTTGTCTCTGTCTTCCTTCGAACCTTCGTTTTAATCTGAAAAAGTTATCATGATACAGTAAGAGTGAGCAACTACTTTGCCTAGCAAGTTTAAATATAAGAAGGATATAACATGATTGAAGAGGAATAAGCTTTCAAGTTTTCAACAATGTAATATAATGGTGAAAGAGCATGAATCAAAACTTCAATAACTAAATAATTATGCTGAGTGGTCAATAGTGACCATGAACAAATTTAACTGAACCTTATGGTAATAAATGTGATCAGCCTTTCATACCCGATAAACATATACAACATGCTCTAAGTGCGAATAAAAAATCATAGATGTGGAATAATTGACAATGATTAATCTACAAGCATGCTTGAAACATAATACTCGAGTTTGATTTAGGAAACTTGCCTTGACTGTCGATTATCGCTAAGCAGTCTAATTAAATCTCTTATGAAAGACCTATCATTTTTAAGATTGATCTTTCAATCAGTATAACATATCATGCCTTGTAATACTATTACTTCATTAATAATTTAGCTAACATTTAGCCACATATCAATAATTCATTATCTCATTATCATTACTATCACTCAATCATCATCTTAAAACTTATTTCTAATATTATTAATCACTTCAAAATATTTTAATTTAACTTTAATATAATATTATTAATCATTTAATAATATTTTAATCTAAATATTATTAATTACGTACGTAATAATATTTTAATAATATTTTAATCATTTATTATACTTATAGAAAATTTAATTAATTGTTTATCCTTTACTATAATATTTATTAATTTAACAAACCTAAAATGTCATAAATATAATATTTTATTAAAAATGACCAAAATACTCTCTAAAAATCTAATTTCTTCATATCAAGGGTCTTTGGTTAGAAAAATTACGCTTTTACCCTTTTTAACACTACATTACTTTTTATACACATTTATACATAACTCAACCATTTACTTGAAAAATACCAAAATATTTTCAAAGATTTTCCTTTTCTAGGATTTGACAGATTATAGTTCTCTTATGAACATATATTTTTTTGGGAATTTTTAAAATTCATTTACTATTTTTTATTAGTCCAAAACAACCGAATATTGCAACATTTTTAATAAATCGAAACTTCGTCCAAATCTTCTGAAACTTTCTAGGGATGTTCTGGTTATGTATATGTACGTCCTGTAAATATTTCACAATGTTTGGAGTTAAACACTAATATATAGTTATATTCCCTTTTACTTTTTAAGTAGTCATTTCTCGTAAATTCCATAACTTTCATCCTACACATCCAAAAATCGTCATCTTTGGACATGATGCATTTAACTAATCATACTATCATACCAAAAGTTTTTAGAATTTTTAAAGCACATAAAACTCACAAAAATACCCCTGTAAAAACATACAAAAAACTGCCCTTTTCATGTTTTTTTGTTTTTGCTAGATAGTTTTGACATAAACAGCTGCCAAGACTTGAAAAATCATCATTTTTGATTGCTACCACTTGAGTTTACTAGTTAACTTACACATCTAGCACCTCTCTTTTACGGATCGCAAATATGATGTGTAGATCTTAAATTATAACCTTTCAAAGTAGTAGAAAGTTAGAGTTTTCTAGCCCTTATATAGGAACATAGTTTTCATTTTCTTGCTTTTGATCAAACTTTTGACACTCAAAATGGTTAGTGTAAGACCTCAATTTTTAGGAATAAAATGAATTTTCTATAAATATCATTTTTTTGCTATTATGGAGTGAATTTGATATAATGTTATAGTTGTGGGTAATATTTATAAATTTTGCAAAGTACGTAAATTGTTATATAATAATCGATTGATCGTGGAATATTCGTTGTAACAGGGAATATTCGTACGATGGCACAATTATTGGTGAACCCCACAATAGAATTATTGTCGGATTGAGAAAACGAAAAAAAAATTTATGAAAAAAACGGCGAAAGTTTTACCGTTAACTGTTGAAACACCCGGTGTTAAAAGTACAGTAATACGCGTGGTTGCATAGTAGAACACAGTATTGATTATTGATGCTTACATGAGAAGTCACTCAGTCTTGTTCAGTTATTGCTACAGTAATTGTTGCATAGTATCTCACGTTATTTGATTCAATTATTGTCGATATTTTATATATTATTAAATCAATAATTGAGATAACAAAGTTATTAATATTATTATTTGCAATATTAACGATGTCTAGAAGTTCTGTCAAGGAGAGGTTTGATCACCTAATTGTGCGCTAATAGAGAGAAATCCTTATTGGAAAGCCTCATCTTTCCTAGGAACGACCTGGTCGATTAATAGTGTGAATTATAATAATTATGATGAGTTTTGTTTTATTATTATTATAAATGTAAAAAAACAGAAAACTTTTTACATAAAATAGAATAATTTTATAAAGTTATTTGTTTTATTTGATTATAAATAGAATATAATATATTTTATTATGCATAGTGTCTGCATAGTATTATCATAGTAAAATCTTTTTATATAAAATAGAATACTTTTATAAAGTTATTTATTTTATTAGATTATAAGTAGAATATATTATATTTTATTATGCATAGTGTCTGTATAGTGTTTGCATAGTAAAATCTTTTTATATAAAACAGAATATTTTTATAAAGTTATTTATTTTATTAGATTTTAAATAATATATATATATATATATATATATATATTATAAATAGAATATATTATATTTTATTACATAGTATCATTTCTATTCTCCTATAAATAGGATGCTTAGTTAGAATTAAAAACACACCAGAAATTCAGAGAATTCTTCTTCTATAATCTTGAGCGTATTTCTTTAGAGTTTTTAGAAGCTTTGAGCTTAGAAAACTGTATAAGTTTACTTCAAGAATATCCTCGCCCTACCAGTCGGAATACTCTTCTTTCTAAGGTAAGGGGTATTATTCTTTTGTATTCATGAAGAGAGTTATTTTCTTTCAATACTCGTAAGGGCTGTTATTCCATTCTTTATTATTATGTTAGAATAACCTGTCTGTGCGAAATACTGCATACATGGGTGAATTCTTCTGTTATTCCATTCATTATTATTCTGTTGGAATAACCTGTCTGTACGGTCTATCTCATGCCTGGTGAATTCTGTTGTTATTCCATTCTTTATTATTCTATTGGAATATCTTTTCTGTGCGGTTTACGCATGACCTGGTTCCATTCTTTATTATTCTGTTGGAATATCATGTCTGTGCGGTTTACGCATGACCTGGTTCCATTCTTTATTATTTTGTTGGAATATCCTGTCTGTGCGGTTTACGCATGACCTAGTTCCATTCTTTATTATTCTATTGGAATAACCTGTCTGTGCTGATTACGCACGCCTGGTGAATTCTTCTGTTATTCCATTCTTTATTATTCTGTTAGAATAACATGTCTATGTGGATTACCGCATGCATGGTGAATGATCCTTCGTATTCATTCCTTATTAAATTGTGAAAATGATCTGTCTACGTGGATTACAGCATGGCGGGCGAAAATCTATTTGCAATTTCATATATTTTATTATACTCAGTTGATTAAAGTTTTGGCTTCTATACTCCATGAAATTAGTAGAATATCCTAGATATTTGCGCTTCATCTAGTATCTTTTCATGGAAATATTCCTCTGAGCATTCTTGAATTTTACTCCACTAAGTAGTATCATGTTGACAATTTGGACGTAATTGATTTTAGGATAAATTAACTTATAAATCTTTAAAATTTATTCTTGAACTTGTTTTATTGAATTATTATGTCATTGTCATCATCCTCATGCTTATATTGTGATGAAAGTCATATTTGGCTTACGTGCATAAATGGACTTGGTATGATTATGTCCAGGGATCATTCGGTATAATCATGACCTGAAATGTTATAAATAATGTAGTAAAAGTCTTCAGTAGCCTGTAGTGCATTGATGGACAATTTTTGGTATGATTATGACCATGGATTATTTGGTATAGTGATGACAATTGATGATTTAATGAATATCCTTGGCCTGTAGTGCAGGGATGACTCGATGATGTAGTTTATTTATTAAGCTGAGTCTCAGCGATAAAAATTGATAAAAATATTTTAAATCATAGAAGATAGTAGATATTATGCTCTACTTGACTCTTCTAATGGATTGCATATTCCGCTGCAGTTAAACTTGATGTCTATTGTATTTTATCAGTTTAACATTGTTGAAGGCTAATGATAATTTATCTTGAATTATCTTAGTCATAATATTTCTTACTGGGCTAGTTGAGCTCACCCTTTTGCTTTCATTGTTCTCTTCAGGAAATGAGAACGTAGCAGAGACTAGTCGGGGAACGGAGTGATGGTCCGAGATGGTGTTATAGTAGTCCTCACTATTCTATAAAATAGTGTGACAATAGATGTAATGAGGACTCTATTTGAGAGTGGATATTGTCTAGAAGGCAATATTCCTGTTTAAACTATCAGCTATGTTTTGTTGTATATTACACGACGTTTGTATAATTAAGTTTGTATTTGTATTCTGTACCATGTATTTGGCGACTTAAGATGGGTGATATATACCTGTTCTGGGGACGTCATAATTAGATCCATACATAAAACGCTAGATAACATGTAGATCAAGATTTTTGGAGTTTAAGAAGACAAGTTCTTTATTTCATAAAATAATCAAATTAAAATACATAACTAAGCTAGAGTTATTAGATTTTTACCTAGTTCTTTGTAACTCATCTTCTTCTCCTTCCACCATAGATGATGAAGCTAAATGAAAATTTTTTCTTCCCTTCCTCCTCTTGTGTAGTACCCGACCACCCTATTCTCTCTCTCCCTTTCTATTTCTTTTCTTTTTGTTCTTTAGCTTTTAGGAGAAATGAGAAGTAAAAATTTTCTAAGTAAATGGAAGGAAGGCTCACTACTAGAAAAACAAGAATACGTGACGGAATTTGTGACAGTTTTTAAAAACAATCACAAAAGATAGTATTTTGTGATGGACTTTTTAAGCAATCACAAAATAATAGTATATATATGATGGTTCTTAGTGATGACTAAGTTTGTCATCAATGTATTATAATTGTGATGGCCATGTCAATCACACCAATTTTTTCAAGCAAAATAAAATTTCTTTTTGTGACGCACTAAGTCATCACTTATAGATATACCCTTTTCGTGATTGCATTTAAGCTATCACTAATATTTTAATATAAGAAATAATCAAAACAATATTTTATGACGGTCGTGACAATCATTAAAAGTTAGATTTTTTGACGACTTTTATTTGCAATTACAAAAAGAAGGTATTTTGTGATGGAATTTTCAAGCCGTCACAAAACAATACAATATATGATGGCTCTTAGTGATGACTAATTTTACCATCATTATAGAGTATTTGTGACTGCCATTGCAATCACCAAATCTTATTTGAAAGTAATTTTGTTTAGTAAGTCCACTCACATATGTTTCCTTTTATATTTTGTTTTAAATTATAATCATGATCTGGACTTTAGTGTAGTGGTAATACTCGTTATTTAGTTTACAAATGGAGAGGGTTAGAATCCTACAAATATCATTTGATACAATTAATATAGATATAATTAATATAGTGAAATAAATTATACGTAAATAGAGATTCACGTTCTTACATTTGATCCCTAAAGTCTTATTTTTTTGTGATGACTTTGACAATCACAATAGATTATATGTTAATGTAATTGTATTAATCATCACAAAAGCACTAAGCATTTACGTGATTGCAAATACATTTGTGATGCTTAAAGCCATCACGTAAACCTGTCGTGATGATTTTCCTACTTTTTATGATGGATTTAGGCCATCACAAATGACCATTTTTTTAGTAGTGGCTATATATAGATAGTAAATTGTATACATATAAAATTATATACCTATATTATATCTCTTGAAATCTCCCAATGAAATCCTACTTTACTTACAAATCTAGTAAAATAAAAATGGCTAAATAAGTGGAGACACATGGCATGGAGTTAAGTAAGATTTGTTGAACAAAATCTTTGAAAAACAAACGAAACACATGTGCTCAAACTCCTTATAGTGGCCGGGTACTTTCCCCCAATATTGCCCAATTTTTGATTTTTCTTTTAATTGCTAATTTGTGTAATTTATCCTCTAGAAATTACATTTAATTTGGGCCAAACCTTTGGCTCCAATTTTATTCTTTTAGGCTCTCCAATTAATTTGCTTGGGTCATGTAAAATTAGCATGGTCCAATACCTTAATTTTTTCTTACCCTACTTATTTAATTAGGGTTCCTAATCCACTCATCTTGGATTTTAAATAATTTCTTACATAGATTTAATTATAAAACCCAATTAAACATTCTTTAATTAGGTTCAAAATAATAATAAATTGAGATAATAAATTAATCTCTTAGGCTAGTATATATTTTAAATACTAAAATTCTCAAGTATTATAACCCTTAATTAGGTTATTTAATTCACATTCCTAATATATAATATATTTTATATAGCTCATTTTTAATCTCTTTAATATATATACATATTATAATATATTTTATATTTAATCTCATACATGCCCCCTTATAAGTCATAATGTATTTATGACTAATGTATTTTTCATCATTGATAAATAATTATTAATTCATTTATTAAGCTAGACTTTAATTCAGTGCCTTATTAAAACCTCTTAATTCGGTTTACCATATTCTGAATCCCTTTTTGGACTTTAAATTAAATTTCTCATGCTTGATTATTAGGTAGGCTTAAATTAATTACCACCATAATACCTAGCTTATCTCTTCCCAAATGAACTAAGACTTCTAATTTGTAGAAATTCAAGACCAAGGGCAAAATGGTCTTAACCATTACTAGGGAAGGGCACATGGTCTTTAAAGCCATCTAAAGGAAATTTACTAGAAATTTCCTTATACATTGGTCATAAGCAATTTTTTTAAGGACAAAATTGTCATCTAACTATACTTAGGAAATTTCCTAGAAATTTTCTTCAAGGACGCCATGGTCATTACCAATTTTTCTTGGGGCAAAATAGTCACTTCCCAATTACTAAGAAACTTCTTAGCAATTTCCTTTCTAGGGCACAAAAGTCATTAACAATTTTCTTTTGGGCAAAATAGTTATTTCCCCACTTCTAGGAAATTTTCTAACCATCATCACCAATTATCACACCCTAGTGGGGCCCACCATCATTGACTTCTCCCAAATTAATATTTTTGGGTTCTATTAAATTACCCTTCAAAGCATAATTTTCACAAGATTCTATAATTAAGTTTTCCATTTATTCTTGTATGATTAATTTAATTAATCATTCATCTTGGCTAAAATATAAATATCACATCCTTAAGTATATATGTATCTATACATATACACATTTTCTTTAACCTTTTAATATATCCTTCATTTAAAATTTATTTTCTTAATAAAAAAATTCACATACATAATAACTTTCTTACTATTCAAAATTTCTATCATTCACATTAAACTTCTTTACATTGCTTAAAAATTCAAATCAAATCATATAGGTTCCTTAATTTTTTTAATTAATTCTCTATTTCCCATCTAGGTTTTATTCTTTAACTTTTATTTTAATCATTCAAGATCCTCTAAATTTTTGGGTTTGTCACAATGAAAGTTTAATACAAGAAGTACATGAAAGTCCCTATTGTTGCAAGTGTGCAAGCAACCAAACACGTTCAGGTCTTATTGGTTATCTGTGGTACTTATCATGCATGTTGTGTTTATATTTTATCTCTCATGGAAATTGTTCGTGTTCTCCATTCTTCGAGGCGTTATTATTTCACTGGTTTTACAGTCGTATGGCTATTTCTCAAGTTCAAGCTCAAGCTCCGATTACCTCCATTTCTCTTGAGGGGGAGTATTAGAGAAATATAACTATAATTAGTTAATGTTGGAAATAAAAATCTCACACACACTAGAGGAAAATGGAGAAGATGTTATCACAAAAGAAATCTTATATTTTTTGTTTGCTTCAAATGAGTTGAGTACATAGGTATTTATAGGAATCTCAATACATGTATAAACTCAAATACATTAATAAACCTAAATGAAAAATAACTTCCTAGACACCTTTTCAATTAGCTTCATGAACCTTCAAATACATGAACCAACAAGTACATAAATATTAATTAAAACATAAATATGCTAAATACTTAATTATTTGGGACAGTTATTTCAACACCCCCTCTTAAACTTGTCACAACAAGTGAGCTCTGCAATTTGCAAAATAATTCGTCTTTGAGTGACTTCGTAAAAATATTTACAATTTGGGTTTTGAGTCTTCACAAATACAAGTTCAACTTCTTTCTTTGCAACACATCTCTTAGAAAATGATACCTCATATTAATGTGTTTGCTTCAGTCATGACACCACCGGATTCTTAGCCAATGCAATTGCCGACTTGTTATCGATAAAAATCTCTATTGGATTCTCTTGGTGCAAATTAAGATCTCTTAAAAGATTTCTAAGCCAAATGGCTTGACAAACACAAGATGTAGCAGCAACATATTCCGCTTCACAAGTAGAGAGGGTCACAATAGGTTACTTCTATGAGGACCATGTAAATGCTGAATTCCCCATAAAGAAAACAAATCTAGTTGTATTCTTTCTATCATCAACATCACCGGCCCGAGTCCTATCACAATATCCCTCAAGCTTAAAAGTACTATTTGAAATTGAATAAAATAAGATAAAATCAAGAGTACCTTTGATGTAATGGAGAATTCGTTTAGCAACCTTCAAATGAGTCATGGTGG